>CM059584.1:75577500-75815000 GCA_030407085.1 Trichopria drosophilae
GCTTTGATGGCAATCTTGAGCCTCTTTTTCTTTCTTTCATAGTCCGCGGCCAGTTGGTAGTACCGGGGCTTATGGATTGCTCTCTGGTGCAGCCTTCGAGCCCGAAGGCACTCTCGGCGGATATTTGCGATTTCCTCGTTCCACCAGTAAACTGGGGGTCGGCCGCGAGGATTTGTCTTCACGGCCATAGAGGCATCGCAAGCCGCTGTTATGGCTCGGGAGAGGCATCGGGCTCTCTCCTCTGCTGTTCCCTCCACCTCCGTCTGTTCCAAGCTGTAGAGGAACATTTCCCGATCGAAGGTGGCCGGTGCCCATCTCTCTTTGCTTGCACTCTGCACCTTTCCTACTGGTCTGCCGGTCAGTTGGAGCTGGTACACCAAGGCTTGATGGTCACTGCCCGTGTATCGGTCGCTAACTTTCCAGCCCAACCCGTCCCCCATTAATTTTGGGTCGACGAAGGTCAGGTCGACTACGGAGGACTTGCCGGCCTTGGAGTAGGTCGGCTTTCCCCCCGTGTTAGCAATCTCCAACTCCAGTAACGAGAAGGCCTCAATGAGGGCATATCCTCGATGGTTGGTCTTCGCGCTACCCCATTCCGTCGCCCATGCATTGAAGTCCCCCCCGATCGCTAACGGGAGTCGGGAGGTTCTTGCACTGGCGACGATGGCCTCCAGGGATCCTTGGAACTCGTCGATGGTAAGACTGGGAGGGAGGTAGCAACTGTATAGTCTTATACCAGCCACCTCCACCCACGTGAAGCTGGGCAGGGGGTCGGACATCTTATTGGATATGTGGAGATTCCCACACACCCAGATGGCCGCCTTGCTGGTGGAATCCTTCACCCAGCTCGGTTTACAAAGGTCCCGGTAAGCCTCGCTGATGACGGCGATATCGGCCTTCTCCTCCTTGACCAGTTGAAGCATCAAGTCCTGGGCCACCGCACAGTGATTGAGGTTTATTTGGAGCACCTTAGCCATTGTTGGTCTGTGCTCCAACCTCCTGCGTTGCCCGATGTTTGGCTACGCAGTCCTCAATCTTGTGGCCCTCCTTGCCACACCGGAAGCACTGCGCCGAGCGATCGACCGCGCTCTTACAACCCCTTGCCAGATGTCCGCTCTGGTGGCACCTGTAACAGCGTGGGGGTCCCTCGCGCAGTCGAACCCGGCAATTAACCCAGCCAATTTTAATCTTCCCCTTTTGCAGCAGTGTGTTTGCTACTGCGACGGGAAGCAAGATATTGGCCGCCTGGGTTCCGCTATATGCTCCCCTGAGCTTGATATTCTCAGGGGTCACTGCTTCCGGTGATGTCATCTCAATGATGGCCTGTGCCACCTCCGCCCGAGTTGTGGCCTCGTCCATGTCCTTGATGGTGATGGCTTCCATATGGGACAGTGCCTGTACGACAGCTGTCCCTTTTAGGATGGACGTGGCCGCTGCTTGGAGCTCTTGGGTGCACACGCCAGGCGTTGCAAGCTCTATGAGCAGTTCGCCTGCTTTCGTCCGCCTGATGGCGGTCACCCTTTCTCCTAACTGTTGCAGTTCTGGCGCAGCTTTTATGGTTTTCAGGATGTCGACATATGACGCACCGTCCGCTGCCTTGATCTTGATGGCATCGGGGCGGAAGGGTCGAAGGCCGGCTTTTGATTCCGGCTTCCCCCTGTGTCCCTTGCCGACATCCGTTCCCTGCTGCTGCTGCTGCCGTCGTTGTTGCTGTTGTTGCTGCTGCGGATGTTGTTGCTGCTGGTGCTGTTGCGGTTGTTGTTGCTGCAGCTGCTTCGCCTTCTTCTTTAGGCCGTTTCTGACCACCGTAACCCAGTCCTGGTCTTCCGACTGGGGTTGCCGCCGTTGTTCTGCAGCTGGTGGTACGGGGCGTTCCTCTTTATCCGCTTCTTTCCTGACCCGTTTTGTCGCTGGCAGCTTCAGCGGCGAGGGTCCTTTACGCTCCGGCCGTTCGGGGGGCTTACGGAATAGGGGCGACGTTTGACTCGCCCCGTCCTGGCAGGTGATCAACGCCTGCGAAGCCCCCGAATTTTCTCGTGCCCTGGCGTAATGGCCAAAGGCACGCAGTGTGCCTTTGGCCATATTCTTGAGCTCCTTGTGGAGATTTTTCTTTTCCTGGATGAATTCCACAAGGAGTTGGAGTTTTTCTCCTAGGCGCTCGAAACTTGCAGTCTCCTGCGCGTTTCCTGACAGAATGTCACTTGTAGCATTTAATGCTGTTGGGGCCGAGTGACCAACCCCAACAACACTGCGGTTGCCTGATAACGACGCCGGAGAGCCCGCTTGCTCACTCGTACCCGACGCCGGTACTGGGGATCCGACCCCTGCACCGTAAGCTTTTATCTGCAGCTGATCTTCCATACTTGGTTTCTTATTCGGGGTTCCTTCCCCTAGCTAGTTCTTTGGTCCGCGTCGGGTATTTTATTTCTCCGATACCTTTTACCAGCATTCCCCGATCCGCCACCTGGGGACGCGCCCGTTAGAAGGAACCAGCAAGACTCCGGCGGGTGTGTGTGTGTGTGTGTGTGTGTGTGTGTGTGTGTGTGTGTGTGTGTGTGTGTGTGTGTGTGTGTGTGTGTGTGTGTGTGTGTGTGTGTGTGTGTGTGTGTGTGTGTGTTGTAACCAATATATTTCTGTTATAACTAATACGAGTAAAGTACTGTCGTTATATATAGAGGACCATCAATACGTCGTTTCAGTATGCATTATGGACACACGTTGGAAACAGACGTCAATGGTTTGTGGTCCTACGGGATGTAGGAAAACTGTGTTTGTTAGAAGATTTTTGCAGTATATAGAACAAATGAGCGACGTACACTTTGACCGTATAATGTTATATTATTCCGAATGGCAGCCTTCCTATACAGAGTTAGGAAACGACATTGAATTTCGGGAGGGGTTACCGCAAAGTAGCCATTACGCGAACGATTCTCGCCCTAAACTTTTAATTATCGATGACTTAATGCTGGAATCTTCAACTGACGGGGCGATCGTAAACCTTTTCACAACGGGTAGCCATCATAAGAACCTAAGCGTTAGTTTTATTACACAAAATTTATTTCATCAGAGCAAAGGTCAAAGGGATATATCACTCAACACAAATTATATCGTTATTTTTAAAAACCCACGGGATAAGGCACAGATTGGACATTTAGCACGTCAGATATGCCCGGAGAATGTACGGTTCATTCAAGAATGCTACTTTGATGCTACATCGCAGCCGCGCGGATACATTCTTCTCGATTTGAAGCAGGCCACGCCTGACAATGTACGCTCTGTACTTGCATTTTTCCGGATGATGAATATCATTATGTATACGTGCAAAAAAAAGAAATAAAAGGTTACACAGGGCACAATCTAACCCCAGTAACACACTAGTATTGGAACCGAGAGCACATATGCCTATTGGCATTAAGTATGCTAGTATATTGAGAGCATTATATCATCTTGACACACAGTAGAGACGTGCAGTGCTACAGCATGCAGATCGTAATTTAATAATAAGCATTTGTGAAATAGCGTTGAATATTTTACGAGGTAACGTGCTTCTTAGTAAAATTCACAAGACACGTTTACCCAAACACGCAGCTATTCTGAGAAAATTATCAAATCCTGGCAATTCCGTGGGAGATAAAAAACGCATTATCATACAACGTGGATTTCTACCAACTCTAGTAGCACCAGTACTTGGTACGCTTTTAGCAGGTATTGTGAATAGCGCTTTGTGATATGGAATACGCACGAAAAATCTCGTAGAAACTGTACCACAAAAATTTCGGTCAAAAGCGCGACGATTGGTTCGGCATTTACGAGCTTCGAAAAACGTTCGATGGAATAATCGCGGTGAAATTGTAATAGATGGCGATACCATCCTTGGAACTAATATTATTGACATGTTGAATGATGCTATGAGAGGTAGAAAAAGAACTCCTCCTTACGGACATCGTCAGTTTGCAAATGCCCTTCGTGGTGCAGCAGTACCACGTGAGTTTATTGGTAACAAACGCGTCTGGCACGAAATCGAAAACCGCACCAACGATCAACCATCTTGTAGTACAGTTAAACGAGCATCTAGATATCGACAACATACACCTAAGACATTATTATTTACCACCACACCTTCATCATCGTCGGATTCGAACAGAGTATCTAACAGCCACGACGAAACGATAAAAACGAAATTAATTCAAAACGTAAGAAGATAGTACCACCCCCACCAAGACAGATATTAGCATGGCATCGAATATCCGGCAGATTACGAAAGGGAAAAAGTCAAACATCGACAAAGAAATACCGATAACCTATTCAAAGAGTATGATCGATAACGTTATTGATTCATTACCGTTTGAATTTTATATACCAGGATATAAATTTTGTGGACCCGAAACACGTCTTCGAGAAAGGTTACAAAGAGAAGATAAAGGTATAAATCACCTGGATGCAGCGTGTCGTTCTCATGATATCGCTTACAGTGATAATTTAGTAAACCGCCATAAAGTTGATGAAAAGTTAGCAAAAGTAGCGTTTTCTCGCATGCTTGCAGTAAATGCTTCTACACATGAGAAAACTGCGGCGGCTGTAACTGCCTGTTGTATGATTAGCAAGATCGCATTTGAAAAGATATTTTTGCGTATTAAATCATCTATGACTACATCTAAAACACATTTGAGAGGTCTATCGCGGAAGAAGCAAAAAACCTCCAACGAACGTAGAAAAGAACATTCAAAAGAACAGTAAAGAAAATGCATAATATTCTACACGAGATTTATTATGACCCTACTCAGTCATTGGCATATACAGGTTTAATTCGAAATTTGTACCAAGCGACGAATAAAAAGTGCCAATACAATCAAATATCTGAGTGGTTAGAAGGTCAAGACGCTTACAATCAGCATCGTCGTACGCGTCGTACATTTCGCAGACGTTCTTATATATAATGTGCGGAATATTGATGATGTTTGGGATGCCGATTTAATGGATGTGCGTTCTATAAAGACTTATAACAATAAAAATACTTATTTGTTGATGGTAATTGACACACTAAACAAATATGCTTGGGTAGAACCTATAATCGACAAAACATTGAAAAACGTTGCTAGTGCTTTCGAACAAATTTTGTTGAGAAGTGGGGGTAGACAACCGATGTATGTCTCTTCAAAACGATAAGGGAAAAGAATTTATCGATAATTATATGCAAAATCTGTTAAAATCTAAGGATATAGGATATAGAACTGTTAGTAATCCAGACATTAAAGCCAGTATTGTCGAACGTTTTATACGAAAGCTTAAGGAAAGACTGTGGCATTATTTTACGCATACAAATACTCGTCGTTACGTGGATGTATTACAATCTATCGTCACATCTTATAACAACTCCAAACATTCGGGTACACCCAACCGCAGAATATCTGTCGCCGTAATTTACGTCGACTTGAGAAAATGGCAACAGCGCTTGAGTGATTTACTGAATGCACTACAAACTACAGCCCTATCGATACGATGCGAGACACACACAGGAACGCACACAGTCAAACGTATTTTGTTTTTCTATCTCTCTCGCTCTGTCACTCTCTCTCTCCCTCCCTCGTGATTACGCTGACTTAACCAGTTTCACATGGGGAACTGGTCCGTTTCTTTCCAGGAGACGATCTTCGCCAACTCCGTTGTCGTGGATATGTTTATCAGGTTAGTTCTGTACTAAATATATTATCTTGGCATTTTTTATTTATTTCTTTATTGAGCATACGCGGGCCAGACCGCCACTAATCTGAAAAAATTTAAATAAAATAATATACTTGAAGTAGGGGAAAAAGAAATATAATGCTTAAAAAATGCACGTAATGGATATAGGCATATATGTATGCAAATATACATCCAAATTTGCTTGCTGTTTGCTTGGAATGTGGTTCTTTGTGGGTTATGATTTCTTTTTAAGGATATACCTGCCAGACCAGCACATGGGATCCGAGAAGAGACGACAGCAATCTCCCATACGACTGTGTGGGACCGGATCGTCAACGCCTTCTGCTTGAGCGCTGAATTGCTGAAGCAATGATTTGAGCGTTTGATAGAGACTTGCCAGCCTGTTTTCTTCCTAGGGAATGATCCTTGCAACTCGACAACTTCATTATTATCGACGTTATTGCCAGGTTAGTTCTAAAGAAAATATATTAAAGTCTCCTGTCATTTTTTACTTACAACGCCCATGCGATTCGAGCCAAAAAGTGAACTTAGGTTCACATGCAGTTTCACGGTGTGGAATAGATGTTCAGAGTTACCATCGCCATTGCCGAAGGAACGCTGCAGTAAGACTTGATAACTCCGCTTCTTCTCAGGGGATGATTTCCGCAGTTCTACAACTCCGTTATCGTCTACGTGCGTGTCAGGTTCGTTTTAAGGTGTACACAAATATGAAAATATAATGTCATATTTTATTTATTATTTATGCGTAAAAGGGCTTGGCCGCCCGTAGATACGCATGTGTTTAAATGTGCAAATTTGATTTGGCATTTGCGGCAAAGAAAGAGATGCTTTGTAAGGTATGTCTTTTTTCAAGGATACACCTGCCAGATCGGCTCATAGGGAACACCAAGCGGCAAGAAGCTCTCATCTCCACGCCTGTGTCGGATGGCTTATCTGAGTCCCCAAAGCTGTCGTCAGATGCATTTGCCGAAACTGAATCAATAGAGGAAAGACGGCAGTGAGGAATCTTGACAGGAATCATCCGTACACCCAACCGCAGAATATCTGTCGCCGTAATTTACGCCTAGTTCGGAAAATGGCAACATGGCTTGAGTAATTTATCATTCTACCCCATAAAGCCACCAAACCATGACACGATGATAAACACGTGCATATGTGTGATTTAAATGATGGCCTTCTATATCTCGCTCGCTCTATCACGCACCCACTTGCCCTCTCTTTCACCGCGGGTATCTGCGTGCCTGACCTAGGTCAAATTCTCTTTACCGTTTCTTCCCAGGGGATGATCTCCGCAGTTCTCCAATCCTGTTGTGGTCGTCAACGTGCTTGTCAGGTTGGTTGTAAATTAAGCATATTTTAAAATGAAATTTTAATTACTTTTTTAACTATCTGTAAATCATAAAGTATACAATGACATTTTTTTCAAATTAATAATTAATGAATGGAAAAAATATATACATAAATGCTAAAATAAAAAGATATATCCATATACCTAAATATGTAAAGATCACTTGCCATTTGCTCGAAAGAATGTGATTCTTGGTGGATTATGTCTTTTTTCAAGGACACACCTGCCAGACCGGTTCAAAGGGATCATTGTGCGCCAAGAATCTCTCATCTCCTTGCCTGTGTGGAATAGATGTTTATAGTTACCATCACCATCGTCAGCTTCAATTACAGAAAGATCGCTACAACTCCGCTTCTTCTCAGGGGATGATTTCCGCAGTTCTAAGACTCCGCTGTCGTCAACGTGCTTGTCAGGTTAGTTATCATGTGCAAAAAAATATAATGTCGTTTATTTTATTTATTAATTAAGCGTATAAGGGCTTGACTGCCCATAGATACGCATGTGTTGAAATGTGCAAATTTGATTTGGCATTTGCGGCAAAGAAAGAGATGCTTTGTAAGGTATGTCTTTTTTTCTTATGTCAATGTTCCATGATTATGTGCCTCGAATAAAATCAGGATTATGCAACTAATATTTTTATGTCCTAGTTTGCAGAGCCCGTGTATACTTTTGGTGGACAATGATGATCCATGCTTCTTACACTCGCCGTCGACAACTTCAAAATCTTTAGTGCACAACTGGAACCAAGGTATGTGACCGAAAAAATCAGCTGCAGTTCAACTTTTCGCAACACATGTCGATCAAAAAGGCCCGGTTGACACAGGCAAGACTTACATGGCAACATCGATGCGAAAATTGCGAATGCAAAATGCGACATAATGCAAGAAATGTCACATAATCAAGAAATCTTTTCTACAAAGAAGAAATTTTTTACAGATATGAAACAGCAGAGGCAACTGCAGATTCTTGCAAAACGGGTTCCCTTTTTCAATAATTCTCTTCTCGCATATAATAATTCTTCTTTCTAATAATTCTTTTCTCGCGCTCTTAGAAATCCTCAATACTCTAATGTCGTGTCCCACTTTTCATGAATTCTGTTCTCGCAGCCCAATTCTCACTGGTCGCTTTCAGAAAGCCTCAAAATTACAATATCGTCTCTGCCTTTTCAACAATTTTCTTCTCGCAGCCTAATTCTTTTCTCTCGCTCTTAGAAATCTTCATAACTTTGATGTCGTGTCCCACGTTTCGTGAATTCTGTCCTCGCAGCCCAATTCTCACTGGTCGCTTTCAGAAAGCCTTCAAATTTCAATGTCGTGTCCGCCTTTTCAACAATTTTCTTCTCGCAGCCTAATTCTTTTCTCTCGCTCTTAGAAATCTTCATAACTTTGATGTCGTGTCTCATTTTTCATTAATTCTGTTCTGGCAGCCCAATTCTCACTGGTCGCTTTAGGAAAGCCTCCAAATTTCAATATCGTGATCCCCTCTTTATTAATTCTTTTGTCGCTGCCCAATTCTTTATCGTCGCTCTTAGAAAATTTGATAATTTTAATATCGTCGTTAATATTAAATTTATTTGCTTTTCAAAGCCAATTCTTACCTTTTGCTCCCAGAAAGCTTCACAATTATAACACCGCTTGTATATTGAATATATATCTGTGCAAAGAAGGATTATTATTGCCGTTTAAATAAATAAATAAATAAAAAATAAACAATTGTAACACCGTTTGTTTATTGAAATAAATAAAAGGACAATAAATTCGTTTTAAAATTTTTATTTCTTACAATTTATTGATTGTTTTATTGTACATTATATAATTTTGTAAATAATAATTAATTTAATCGGATAAATGTTGTTTGTAGTCGAGAAATTTGTAATAGAATTTATAATCATTGGATGTTCTACATTCCAAAATTTCATGGAATGGACATTTTATATCCCCGGCTTTTTTTCGAAAGTTTGGGGTTTTTGCCATCATCATGTCCATTATCTGAAAAAAAGTAAATTAAAATTTTCTTAAAAACATTCATTTTTTAACGTTTGTAGAACTTGATGATGTTATACTTACATCCTTCCACTGATGAACGCATTTTTCCATGTGGACATTTTTTCCCATGTCGTTCAGGATATATTCTATGGAATGCCACAGGATGTGAGTATCCTGCATCTCCATTTCTGAGCATCCGTTGAGGTCCCACCTCTCACGGATGCACTCATTGGCGCTGGCTATCCTCCTTAGCCACTTGTGCTGCTTTGTCGTAATCCTATAAAGAAAAAAAGACATATATATTTAAAACTGTATTTGAATTACTCGTAATTAATTAATGTATTGTAATTAATACTTACAGATAATTTCTCTCCATTTTCAGGTTCTTTCGAATGAGTGAGTTAATCCTGAATGTGTTTTGTTTAATACAAATGGCTTCAAGGCTACTGATGAAACAAATGAAAACTTAATTTCTATCAGGCTTCATCTGATATTGCTTAAAATACAATTTATTTTAAATTAATTTATTACTACTTATTATTTATTATTAAATCGTCACGAATAGCAAACTTCATTACACGCTTTTGATTTTAGAAATTTCTTATGTGTTAAGCTGTTAAAATTTGCGAGATAGTAACTCCGATTTTTGAATTTTCGCGCCTTAGTAAGGAGGCTCCCTCTTTAATAATAGCGAATTCTAGGCCTTGCCCCAGTGTTGCATATATTATAATGATAAATTATAATTTAATTTTATTCCATTAAATGTTGATAATCCATCAAAAATTTCAATTCCAGCAGGAATCTAGGAATTGCAACAATTATTGTTACCAACATTTCGATGCACGATTCCACCCCTGCACCGGTGCGACTTCGGTGTAAAGCCTAGAATTCGCTATGAGCGGTAGCCCTGTCAACGTTGCTTATTTCTGCACTTCTAAAGACAGCTAAATTGGGGATTAAGAAAAAAGATCTGACGATATCTAATATCAGAAAGAAGTAAGTAAAAATATTTCTGGATACATTTCAACCTACAAATATTTTGGGTATGTATCTTCCACAGATTGGACAATGCAGTTTTTCGACGAAACAATCGTGGTTCTTATCCGATACCAATATTTGTGTGTTCCGAATGAAGAGACTGAAACGCAACCGTATCATCCACCCCAGCCTGTGCCAAATCATCTATTTATAAATTATATTAAAAAGAAAAAAAATTTAGTGCTAATGTAAAAAAACAAATTTGGTTTCGTCGAGGGTTCATGGCACTGTGGAGATGCCAATTAGTGAATTTAATACTGAATTTAATACAACTAAAATATAATCAAATGTCATCACAATACGTGTAATATGTACAATACTTTTATTATTTACAAGTTATTTACAACATCTACAATATTTACATATCAATAGTTAATTGAATGTCCTTCTGCTTCTATGACCGCACGAAGTCTGCGGTTCATAGAAGCAGATAGGGTGGCACATAATTGTTGTCCAGCTGCTCCTCGGAGGCTCTCCCAGCCATCTCTTGCCCTGGCTTTAACTTCATCGACGCGATGAGGCAAATTCGGTCGCCATTCTCTGACCATGTGAGACCAAACATTTTCAATTATGTTAAGGTAGGGCGACTTCGCAGGCCAGTCCAACCTCACCAGATCAGGATGATCATGATACCACTCACGCACCACCCTGGCAGTGTGGATGCTACTGTTGTCTTCTGCGATTGTGATGGTTGGATAATCGGGTAGGGGATAACGTTACCTAATCGCCGGGTACAATACGCCATCTAAAATGTTAGTGTATTGTTCCCCGGAGAAATGCCTACCGACCTCAACGAGATCGCCTACCCCATCACCTGACATCCAACCCCAGAAGGCAACAGTTCTCCTTCCACTTGAGGTAGATGGTATCATATTTTCAGGCCTGTATCTGGTACCGGTCAGACGCCAGACATGATGTCGTCCGTCCTTATCAGAACTGAAGGTCTTTTCGTCCATGAAGACGACAGACCTCCATGTTTGATCTGACAATGGCAGATAACGGTGAGCGAATATTACCCTTTCGCGTCGGTGCCTATCTGTCAGGCTTGGCTTCGTAGCAGCAGGCCTGTAGGAGAAGCCAGCCTTTTTCACTGTCCTCCAGACGGTGTCGTCGGAAACTGGTAGGCCCAATTCTTCGGGCAATCTGCCCACTGGCCTGAAGGGGTCCCGCTGCACTGCTTCCACAATTGCTTCACAATTTTGCTCGGTGAGAATTGGCTTCCTGCCACTGTTCGTAGAACGGAGATCGACAAACTGATTATCTTGTTCCGTTCTAGCGAACCAGCGTTGAACCGTCCTCACCGAGCATCCAAGCTGCAGGGCAATCTCTCCGGTGTTCCGTCCAGCATCTTTTAATGCACTCAGCTTTGCAACATTTTCCTGTAAATTGCAGATATATATTACTAACGGAAAATTACATTAATCAATATTAATAATAGCGTTTATATAAAAAACGACGTATATATAAGGTCTCATGAAGAAATGAAATTTGGTCCCTTCGAAAGTCTATGTCGAGATAAAAATAATGGAAGTTTTACCCATAAAAAGAAATAAAAGTAAAGTAGAATCGTTTAAAATCCATCTGTAATTATGTAGAAAATGTGTTTTTATCTTCACTGTAATTTTTTAGAATTTTTAAATTACGGGGAGGCACCACCCTCAAAATCAGCGGTATGAAATACACCCTTAAAAAATTTAAAAAAATTATTTTAGTAATTTTGGCGTGGGATTCAATGTTGCAAGAATGAAAAGTGTAAAAAATTTTTTTGACCAAAAAAAGAAATTTTGTTTCTTTTTTTTTTAAACATGGAATTTTTTAAAATTCATGCGTAATTATTTATAAAATGTGTTTTTATATGCACCCTAATTTTTGTGAATTTTTACATTAAGGGGGCTCCAGTCGGTCGATAAGGTAGTAATCTATGTTAAGAAATGCAAGTTAAGAATAACTGAATCGGTTTTTAAAAATTTGGCCGCCACAAAGGTAATTGTAACCACTATATATGATCTCTTAAAAAATATCAAAGACATTTATAGTGAATTGACCGCGAATTTTCGTAAATAGATGATTTTTACTTATTTAAGAAAATTCTCGATCATTTCACGATAAATTTCTTTGATATTTTTTAGGAGATCGTATATAGTGGTTAGAATTGCCTTTATGGCGGCCGAATTTTAAAAAACCGATTCAGTTATTTTTCATTAACATTTTTTAACGTATTGATTGCTACTTTATCGACCGATCCGACTGGAGGCCCCTTAATTTCGAAAAATGTACAAGCATTTCTTCAAGAAAAAACTTTTTTTTCACGAGAAATTGTTGGGGTCGAAAAATTTATTTCTTGAGTAACTTTTAACGTGGAATTGAGTGTTGCTAGAATAAAAAATGTAAAAATATTTTTTGACCCTTAAAACAATTGTTTTATTCTATAAAAAATTATTTTTTCGAATAATATGGATTTTTTTAAAAATTCATACGTTATTATTTTTAAAATTTCTTTTTATGTTCACCCTAATTTTTTGGGAATTTTTAAATTAATTTAAAAAAATGTAGCACATTATTTAAAAAATACAACTTTTTTTTTATCTACAATTTATAGGTAAAAATAATTTCTTACACTTTTCATACTAGCACCACTATATTCCCAGTCAAAAATGACTTAATAAATGATGTTTTCAGATTTTGTTTAAGGTGTTCATAAAGTTGGTTTGAGAGTGGCGCCTCCCCTTAACCCTTTGTGTCACGATTTTCATTATATGTATATCCGATTTATTTGAAGTTTGGTATACAAAGTTTTTTAAGAAAGCTGATTACGCATTCATGGTTAGGTTTTCGAAATCCAAAATGGCGGCTTAGAATTGGCGAATGAACGACATCTCTAGAGTTACAGATTTTGAAAATGGAAAAAATTCTATCGTATTCTAACCAAAATTGCCAACAGAAAGTGTCTCTTGTGATTAGCAGCTAGATCGCATTGTTTCCAAAAGAAAAGTTCTCGAAATTTTCGTAATGCAGTGGCACAACATAAATTATGGTAAGTTAGGTAAGTTTTTTCTCGGAATCAGTTCAATTTAGATAAAAATTGCAAGAGATATTTTTTCTTAGTAATTCTGCTTAGAAAACGGTGATATTTTTTTCATTTCTGAAATTTGAAAATTTAGAGTAGGCGTCTGCCATTTTGAAGCCGCCATTTTGAATTTTGAGAATCTGACTGTAGATTCGTCATCAGAGACTCAAATACTAAAGGATGATAAAAATTACAAAATTCGATGCATATTTAACATTATGAGTCCGCCATCTTGAATTTCGAAATTCTAGGCTTGGATTCGTAATCAGCGACCGAAAAAAATAAGAATTGATATTTTCCTCTTCATGGTTACGGGAGATAGTTTTTCACAAACGATTTCTTTTTAAAAAAATCTTTGTTTTTTAGTATTATACTGCTTATAATTATTTGAAATTAGTAAATTGTTGCCCAAAATATCATAAATTTGTTATACCAATGCCTGAGCTATGTAGAAAATTAAATGCGAAGTAAAAATAATGAAAAAATAATCCGTGGGGTGAGAAAATCCAACGGACAAAAGGTGTTCCCTGTGGGGAACACTATGACACAAAGGGTTAATTGAGAAAAATGTAGTAGCAATTTTATCGGAAAGGCGAATTTTTAGGTTGAAGCAAATGTGTGGGTAAAAAATTTGTTTACACTTTTTATTTTAGCACAACTGTATTCGTTATCAAAAAAAAGTAATATTCTACATTCATTATTTATTTCTTCAATTATCTTCGAACAAACAAGGCACTTAGAATAATTATGATCGAACTTCTGTTGCAGGTAAGTTCGTTTGATCATACAAATATGTTGCGCTTTTTTTCGCAATAACTTTAATCAAATTTAAAATTCGCGCCTTCTCTTTCTGCGTGCACTTGATTGGTTGTGAGGAACGAATGACATTGCATGGCGATCATCACGATTTTCAAAAACACACACACTAGGCAAGAATGGATAATAATAATCCTAATAAAATAATTGCTAACCCTGGGGAAAATTTTCGTTAGATCATATGAGATTTTTATTATCGCTTTAATATCTCAGATGAATGAAGAAAATTTTAATTACATTTATCATAACATAACTCTTCATTAGTTCTCTTCTCACTGTCCCATTCTTTCCTTTCGATGTTAGTCATAACAACATTACTAGACTACATTTAAGATAATGTTATAAATTATTGTTGATTTATTAGAAATTTTTAAGTACATCTTGTATGTGTTTTATTTGTTAAGGGACGGAATGGTGCGTTCAAGTAATTAAATAAATCTGGAAATAAATATATAAATATCCAGGCTTATTTTTCTTTTATTCTCCTGTCGCTATAATTGAAGGTAAATTTATTGTAAAATTAAATTACATAATTTCATTAAAATATTTCATTATGTTTTTCCAAATATGTTCTGTTTGTTTGTTTTAACTACAAACTTCAGAGCAATTGGTATATCAACATTTTTAACCGTGCTAATAAACGCCAATAATTTTTTCTGCATCGTCGTAAATATGGCGTTTACTCCGACAAAGGTATGTAGTTCTGTACTAAAAATTACTTTAAAATATGAGATTTTTGTTTTTTCATCAGATACTGCACTATTTCTGTTTGATTTTTCATATTATTGTTAATTCTGAGAATATCATGATAAATGTAATTAAAATTTTCTTCATTCATCTGAGATATTAAAGCGATAATAAAAATCTCATATGATCTAACGAAAATTTTCCCCAGGGTTAGCAATTATTTTATTAGGATTATTATTATCCATTCTTGCCTAGTGTGTGTGTTTTTGAAAATCGTGATGATCGCCATGCAATGTCATTCGTTCCTCACAACCAATCAAGTGCACGCAGAAAGAGAAGGCGCGAATTTTAAATTTGATTAAAGTTATTGCGAAAAAAAGCGCAACATATTTGTATGATCAAACGAACTTACCTGCAACAGAAGTTCGATCATAATTATTCTAAGTGCCTTGTTTGTTCGAAGATAATTGAAGAAATAAATAATGAATGTAGAATATTACTTTTTTTTGATAACGAATACAGTTGTGCTAAAATAAAAAGTGTAAACAAATTTTTTACCCACACATTTGCTTCAACCTAAAAATTCGCCTTTCCGATAAAATTGCTACTACATTTTTCTCAATTAACCCTTTGTGTCATAGTGTTCCCCACAGGGAACACCTTTTGTCCGTTGGATTTTCTCACCCCACGGATTATTTTTTCATTATTTTTACTTCGCATTTAATTTTCTACATAGCTCAGGCATTGGTATAACAAATTTATGATATTTTGGGCAACAATTTACTAATTTCAAATAATTATAAGCAGTATAATACTAAAAAACAAAGATTTTTTAAAAAAGAAATCGTTTGTGAAAAACTATCTCCCGTAACCATGAAGAGGAAAATATCAATTCTTATTTTTTTCGGTCGCTGATTACGAATCCAAGCCTAGAATTTCGAAATTCAAGATGGCGGACTCATAATGTTAAATATTCATCGAATTTTGTAATTTTTATCATCCTTTAGTATTTGAGTCTCTGATGACGAATCTACAGTCAGATTCTCAAAATTCAAAATGGCGGCTTCAAAATGGCAGACGCCTACTCTAAATTTTCAAATTTCAGAAATGAAAAAAATATCACCGTTTTCTAAGCAGAATTACTAAGAAAAAATATCTCTTGCAATTTTTATCTAAATTGAACTGATTCCGAGAAAAAACTTACCTAACTTACCATAATTTATGTTGTGCCACTGCATTACGAAAATTTCGAGAACTTTTCTTTTGGAAACAATGCGATCTAGCTGCTAATCACAAGAGACACTTTCTGTTGGCAATTTTGGTTAGAATACGATAGAATTTTTTCCATTTTCAAAATCTGTAACTCTAGAGATGTCGTTCATTCGCCAATTCTAAGCCGCCATTTTGGATTTCGAAAACCTAACCATGAATGCGTAATCAGCTTTCTTAAAAAACTTTGTATACCAAACTTCAAATAAATCGGATATACATATAATGAAAATCGTGACACAAAGGGTTAAGGGGAGGCGCCACTCTCAAACCAACTTTATGAACACCTTAAACAAAATCTGAAAACATCATTTATTAAGTCATTTTTGACTGGGAATATAGTGGTGCTAGTATGAAAAGTGTAAGAAATTATTTTTACCTATAAATTGTAGATAAAAAAAAAGTTGTATTTTTTAAATAATGTGCTACATTTTTTTAAATTAATTTAAAAATTCCCAAAAAATTAGGGTGAACATAAAAAGAAATTTTAAAAATAATAACGTATGAATTTTTAAAAAAATCCATATTATTCGAAAAAATAATTTTTTATAGAATAAAACAATTGTTTTAAGGGTCAAAAAATATTTTTACATTTTTTATTCTAGCAACACTCAATTCCACGTTAAAAGTTACTCAAGAAATAAATTTTTCGACCCCAACAATTTCTCGTGAAAAAAAAGTTTTTTCTTGAAGAAATGCTTGTACATTTTTCGAAATTAAGGGGCCTCCAGTCGGATCGGTCGATAAAGTAGCAATCAATACGTTAAAAAATGTTAATGAAAAATAACTGAATCGGTTTTTTAAAATTCGGCCGCCATAAAGGCAATTCTAACCACTATATACGATCTCCTAAAAAATATCAAAGAAATTTATCGTGAAATGATCGAGAATTTTCTTAAATAAGTAAAAATCATCTATTTACGAAAATTCGCGGTCAATTCACTATAAATGTCTTTGATATTTTTTAAGAGATCATATATAGTGGTTACAATTACCTTTGTGGCGGCCAAATTTTTAAAAACCGATTCAGTTATTCTTAACTTGCATTTCTTAACATAGATTACTACCTTATCGACCGACTGGAGCCCCCTTAATGTAAAAATTCACAAAAATTAGGGTGCATATAAAAACACATTTTATAAATAATTACGCATGAATTTTAAAAAATTCCATGTTTAAAAAAAAAAGAAACAAAATTTCTTTTTTTGGTCAAAAAAATTTTTTACACTTTTCATTCTTGCAACATTGAATCCCACGCCAAAATTACTAAAATAATTTTTTTAAATTTTTTAAGGGTGTATTTCATACCGCTGATTTTGAGGGTGGTGCCTCCCCGTAATTTAAAAATTCTAAAAAATTACAGTGAAGATAAAAACACATTTTCTACATAATTACAGATGGATTTTAAACGATTCTACTTTACTTTTATTTCTTTTTATGGGTAAAACTTCCATTATTTTTATCTCGACATAGACTTTCGAAGGGACCAAATTTCATTTCTTCATGAGACCTTATATATACGTCGTTTTTTATATAAACGCTATTATTAATATTGATTAATGTAATTTTCCGTTAGTAATATATATCTGCAATTTACAGGAAAATGTTGCAAAGCTGAGTGCATTAAAAGATGCTGGACGGAACACCGGAGAGATTGCCCTGCAGCTTGGATGCTCGGTGAGGACGGTTCAACGCTGGTTCGCTAGAACGGAACAAGATAATCAGTTTGTCGATCTCCGTTCTACGAACAGTGGCAGGAAGCCAATTCTCACCGAGCAAAATTGTGAAGCAATTGTGGAAGCAGTGCAGCGGGACCCCTTCAGGCCAGTGGGCAGATTGCCCGAAGAATTGGGCCTACCAGTTTCCGACGACACCGTCTGGAGGACAGTGAAAAAGGCTGGCTTCTCCTACAGGCCTGCTGCTACGAAGCCAAGCCTGACAGATAGGCACCGACGCGAAAGGGTAATATTCGCTCACCGTTATCTGCCATTGTCAGATCAAACATGGAGGTCTGTCGTCTTCATGGACGAAAAGACCTTCAGTTCTGATAAGGACGGACGACATCATGTCTGGCGTCTGACCGGTACCAGATACAGGCCTGAAAATATGATACCATCTACCTCAAGTGGAAGGAGAACTGTTGCCTTCTGGGGTTGGATGTCAGGTGATGGGGTAGGCGATCTCGTTGAGGTCGGTAGGCATTTCTCCGGGGAACAATACACTAACATTTTAGATGGCGTATTGTACCCGGCGATTAGGTAACGTTATCCCCTACCCGATTATCCAACCATCACAATCGCAGAAGACAACAGTAGCATCCACACTGCCAGGGTGGTGCGTGAGTGGTATCATGATCATCCTGATCTGGTGAGGTTGGACTGGCCTGCGAAGTCGCCCTACCTTAACATAATTGAAAATGTTTGGTCTCACATGGTCAGAGAATGGCGACCGAATTTGCCTCATCGCGTCGATGAAGTTAAAGCCAGGGCAAGAGATGGCTGGGAGAGCCTCCGAGGAGCAGCTGGACAACAATTATGTGCCACCCTATCTGCTTCTATGAACCGCAGACTTCGTGCGGTCATAGAAGCAGAAGGACATTCAATTAACTATTGATATGTAAATATTGTAGATGTTGTAAATAACTTGTAAATAATAAAAGTATTGTACATATTACACGTATTGTGATGACATTTGATTATATTTTAGTTGTATTAAATTCAGTATTAAATTCACTAATTGGCATCTCCACAGTGCCATGAACCCTCGACGAAACCAAATTTGTTTTTTTACATTAGCACTAAATTTTTTTTCTTTTTAATATAATTTATAAATAGATGATTTGGCACAGGCTGGGGTGGATGATACGGTTGCGTTTCAGTCTCTTCATTCGGAACACACAAATATTGGTATCGGATAAGAACCACGATTGTTTCGTCGAAAAACTGCATTGTCCAATCTGTGGAAGATACATACCCAAAATATTTGTAGGTTGAAATGTATCCAGAAATATTTTTACTTACTTCTTTCTGATATTAGATATCGTCAGATCTTTTTTCTTAATCCCCAATTTAGCTGTCTTTAGAAGTGCAGAAATAAGCAACGTTGACAGGGCTACCGCTCATAGCGAATTCTAGGCTTTACACCGAAGTCGCACCGGTGCAGGGGTGGAATCGTGCATCGAAATGTTGGTAACAATAATTGTTGCAATTCCTAGATTCCTGCTGGAATTGAAATTTTTGATGGATTATCAACATTTAATGGAATAAAATTAAATTATAATTTATCATTATAATATATGCAACACTGGGGCAAGGCCTAGAATTCGCTATTATTAAAGAGGGAGCCTCCTTACTAAGGCGCGAAAATTCAAAAATCGGAGTTACTATCTCGCAAATTTTAACAGCTTAACACATAAGAAATTTCTAAAATCAAAAGCGTGTAATGAAGTTTGCTATTCGTGACGATTTAATAATAAATAATAAGTAGTAATAAATTAATTTAAAATAAATTGTATTTTAAGCAATATCAGATGAAGCCTGATAGAAATTAAGTTTTCATTTGTTTCATCAGTAGCCTTGAAGCCATTTGTATTAAACAAAACACATTCAGGATTAACTCACTCATTCGAAAGAACCTGAAAATGGAGAGAAATTATCTGTAAGTATTAATTACAATACATTAATTAATTACGAGTAATTCAAATACAGTTTTAAATATATATGTCTTTTTTTCTTTATAGGATTACGACAAAGCAGCACAAGTGGCTAAGGAGGATAGCCAGCGCCAATGAGTGCATCCGTGAGAGGTGGGACCTCAACGGATGCTCAGAAATGGAGATGCAGGATACTCACATCCTGTGGCATTCCATAGAATATATCCTGAACGACATGGGAAAAAATGTCCACGTGGAAAAATGCGTTCATCAGTGGAAGGATGTAAGTATAACATCATCAAGTTCTACAAACGTTAAAAAATGAATGTTTTTAAGAAAATTTTAATTTACTTTTTTTCAGATAATGGACATGATGATGGCAAAAACCCCAAACTTTCGAAAAAAAGCCGGGGATATAAAATGTCCATTCCATGAAATTTTGGAATGTAGAACATCCAATGATTATAAATTCTATTACAAATTTCTCGACTACAAACAACATTTATCCGATTAAATTAATTATTATTTACAAAATTATATAATGTACAATAAAACAATCAATAAATTGTAAGAAATAAAAATTTTAAAACGAATTTATTGTCCTTTTATTTATTTCAATAAACAAACGGTGTTACAATTGTTTATTTTTTATTTATTTATTTATTTAAACGGCAATAATAATCCTTCTTTGCACAGATATATATTCAATATACAAGCGGTGTTATAATTGTGAAGCTTTCTGGGAGCAAAAGGTAAGAATTGGCTTTGAAAAGCAAATAAATTTAATATTAACGACGATATTAAAATTATCAAATTTTCTAAGAGCGACGATAAAGAATTGGGCAGCGACAAAAGAATTAATAAAGAGGGGATCACGATATTGAAATTTGGAGGCTTTCCTAAAGCGACCAGTGAGAATTGGGCTGCCAGAACAGAATTAATGAAAAATGAGACACGACATCAAAGTTATGAAGATTTCTAAGAGCGAGAGAAAAGAATTAGGCTGCGAGAAGAAAATTGTTGAAAAGGCAGACACGATATTGAAATTTGGAGGCTTTCTGAAAGCGACCAGTGAGAATTGGGCTGCGAGAACAGAATTCATGAAAAGTGGGACACGACATTAGAGTATTGAGGATTTCTAAGAGCGAGAGAAAAGAATTGGGCTGCGAGTGGAGAAGTAGTGAAAAGGCGAACCCAATCTGAAAGTTTCTGAGCTTTCTGAGGGCGATAGAAAAGAATTAGGCTGCGAGAAGAAAATTGTTGAAAAGGCGGACACGACATTGAAATTTGAAGGCTTTCTGAAAGCGACCAGTGAGAATTGGGCTGCGAGGACAGAATTCACGAAACGTGGGACACGACATCAAAGTTATGAAGATTTCTAAGAGCGAGAGAAAAGAATTAGGCTGCGAGAAGAAAATTGTTGAAAAGGCAGAGACGATATTGTAATTTTGAGGCTTTCTGAAAGCGACCAGTGAGAATTGGGCTGCGAGAACAGAATTCATGAAAAGTGGGACACGACATTAGAGTATTGAGGATTTCTAAGAGCGAGAGAAAAGAATTATTAGAAAGAAGAATTATTATATGCGAGAAGAGAATTATTGAAAAAGGGAACCCGTTTTGCAAGAATCTGCAGTTGCCTCTGCTGTTTCATATCTGTAAAAAATTTCTTCTTTGTAGAAAAGATTTCTTGATTATGTGACATTTCTTGCATTATGTCTGTTGAGTATATACCTTTAATCTCCTATACACATACTCGTACATATATGTGTACATATATTGTTATGCTAGGTACATAGTAGCTCCCTCCGTAAGCTTACTCAAGTACTGTAGCTTTTCTCTCGAGTCACTTTCTATTTGAACTAGGTACGGGCAACATGTTCCGTAGTTGCTTAATAGTTCTGGTGCATAAGTCTGTACATAGTTTCCTCACATTATAATAAATAAGTTCTTCTGTATATTGATCTTATCACTCTCAACCTCAACCTTAACATGGTAGCAGAGCGTGGTTAAGGTTTTGGTTGAACATTGGAAGGTTGGTAGAAGTACAAAAACAAAGGTGGCCGTGAAAACGTGCGTGAAGAAAAATAGAAAGTGGAAAACACGTGTTCAGCAATTTTTGGATTAAGTGCCCTTTGAAGTGAGAAACTATATTGCAAAAAGTGAAAATGTCACTAATACGGTGTGACGACATTGCAATACCGATATTCGATGGTGCAGACTATACAAATTGGAAAAAACGAATCATGAAATTCTTACAATACAAGAAATGCAATGAGGTAGCTGATCGAGAAAAAAACGATCAAGACAAAGATGAAGATTGGGCATTGGCAGACATCAAGGCAACGAATTACATTTACAGTGCTATCTCAAACAGGCAACTTGAATATATAAGTGAACTAGATTCGTCGTTCAAAATTATGCAAAAGTTCGACGAAATGTATCTAAAACAATCGACCGCACTACAAATAGTCTGTAGAAGTCGCCTGGAAAATATAAAGCTGCAAAATTACTCAAACACGAACATGTTCTTCGATGAGTTTGAAAAAGCTGTCAACGAATTAAAAAATGCCGGTGCTAAAGTGTCTGAGCAAGAAAAACTCAATTATATGCTAAAAGCATTGCCAACCGCATACAGTTACGTTGGCGATCTAATAGATGTGCTGGATGAAAAAGACAGGACAATTGATTATTTAAAAAATAAAATAAAGTTGAAAGCATTAGAAGACAGAAATGTATTATTTCAAGAAGAAAATTCAAACGTGTTCGTCGCTTCAAGGACACCAATTAAGAAAAATAAACAAACATGGTCTAAATCAAATGAACAAGAAGCTCACACAAACAACAATCACACCGCAAGTACGTCCCAAAGCCAAGGAAATTATCAAGGCCATCATGGATATTATAATCAGACAAACAACAATAATCGGCGTTTCCAGAAATTCAGAGGTCGACACCGAGGTAGAGGTAGAGCCCAGTACGTGAACAACAAAGGATTCAACGGTGGTAATTGTTTTGTATCAAGTAATGTAAACAATTCAATTGTGTATAATAATATTCAAAATAGAAATGAAATAACTTGGTTTCTCGACAGCGGTTGTACAAATCACATAATAAATAATGATACATTTTTCGAGAAATGTATATCGTTAAATAAGCCAGCAATAATTAAGTTGGGTGATGGTTATTGCTAGCAACTAAAGTAGGAACAATACTTATGAAATTCCATGTTTATAATACAGTCACTGAAGTCAAAATACAAAATGTATTTTTCGTAGAAAATATGAAATCAAACTTGTTGAGCTACGGTAAAGTTAATCGTGATCATAAAATCGTATCCGAGAATGGTAAATGTAAAATTTATTGTAAAAGCTCCAAAACATTAATTGCGATAGCCGAACAAACGGATGAAGACATGTATATAATAAAAGGAGTTGTAAAAGTAAACGAAGCTGTAATGGCAGCAAACAATATCGTACATAGCTATAAACCGAATATAACACATAAAGAAAAATGGCATCGTATCTTTGGTCATGTTAATTTCAAATATCTGAATTTATTGTGCAAAAATAATTTAGTAACAGGTATGCCTGATAAATTGGAATCTGACTTCATGAAATGTGCCATTTGTATTGAAAATAAAATGCACAATTTACCATTTGAAAATAACAGGACCAAAGCAAAAGAGATTCTCGAAATAGTTCACACTGATTTAAACGGCCCACATTCAACTACTGGTAATTGTGGAGAAAAATATTTTATTACGTTCATAGATGATTATAGCAAACTAGTTAAAATTTTTTGTATAAGAAGTAAAGATCAAGCATTTGATTGCTTCAAAGAATACGTAAATGAAGTAGAGAATTTGACAGGTAAACGTGTTAAAAAACTTAGATGTGATAATGGAAAAGAATATGTTAATGAAAACATTCGTACATTTGTCAAAAATAAGGGTATTCAGTTAGATTTTTGTCCCCCCTATGTACATCAATTAAATGGTACAGCTGAGAGATTTAATCGTTCCATTATGGATATGTCAAGGTGTTTGCTAGTTGAAGCAAAGGTCCACAGAAGTTTCTGGCCTGAAATAGTAAAAGCTGCCGCTTACTTAAAAAATAGGACATTGGCCAATACAACTCAAGGTAAGACTCCATATGAAATATTTTTCCATGAAAAACCTGATGTGTCAAATCTGAAAATGTATGGAAGTCAAGTCTACGTAAAGACGCCAAAAGAAAAGTTGAAGTCAAAATGGGACAAACGAGCTCAACAAGGAATACTACTTGGATACACAAAAGTAGGTTATATAGTCCTAATAAATAATAAAATTATTGTGGCAAGACATGTTGAAATCATCGAAGAAGATGTATCCTGTATAGGATTTAACACCCAGTCAGATACTGATGAAGATGAAGAAAGTCAGTCGAGTATCAGCGAAACACAAAATGTTCAACGAAATGATTCAGAAGAAGATAGGTTCGAATCATCCGAAGAAACTGAACATGCAGAACAAATTAAACCAGAAACGCCAAAAATCAGAAAGTCCGAAAGGGGGCGAAAACCATTGTACAAAGAAGACTACGTATACAACACAATGTATGCAAATTATTGCTCTGTAATGAATCCGCAAACATACAATGAGGCGATTTCAAGTCCTCAAGCTGATTTCTGGAAAAATGCAATGGATAATGAAATAAAAAGCCTAAATGAAAATAGTATCTGGGAATTAGTAAAAAAAACAGAAAAGAAAACTATTATCGATGTAAAATGGATATTTAAACAAAAAGGCGATGGATTACATAAAGCCCGACTGGTTGCAAGAGGTTTTCAACAGAGAGATGAAATAGACAATACGTATGCACCTGTGTCCAAAATGCAGACACTAAAAATTTTATTGTCGTATGGGTGCCAAAAGGGACTTCAAATCGAACAGATGGATGTGCAAACAGCATTTTTAAATGGAAAAATTAACAGCGAAGTATATGTGCAGCAACCTTTGGGATATGATGATGGAACCGAAAGAGTCTATAAGCTGCACAAGTCCCTATACGGTCTCAAAGAAAGCCCTCGACAATGGTACGAGTGTTTCCATGAGTTTTTAAATACATTAGGGTTCAAGCGAAACAATCATGACTATTGTTTATATTTAAGAAAAGCTAATAGTAAAACAATTTATATACTATTATTTGTCGACGATTTACTAATTGCGAGCGAATCTAAAGAAAATATTGATAGTATTAAAAAGAAATTGTCAACTCGGTTTAAAATGAAAGACATGGGTAAAGTAAAAAGTTATATAGGTATCGACATAGAATATGATAGGCTATCGAACAGTCAGTTGACGTTATGTCAACAACGATACATTGAAGCATTAAGTGAAAAATATGATATTGTTCACTCGAGACTGTATGCTACACCCATGGAAACACATTTAAAGTTGGAACGAGCCAATAACACTGAATGCGATATAAAATACAGAAATCTAATAGGTGCACTGTTATACATTAGTACAGGTACTAGACCTGATATTTCATTTAGTACAAACTACTTAAGTCGGTTTCAAAATTGTTACAGTAGTACACATTTTAAATATGCATTAAGAATTTTGAAATATCTATATATGACCAAAGAATTTAAGTTAATCTATGATAAAAAGGTGAAAGATTGTGAGCTCTTAGATTGTTTCGTAGATTCTGATTGGGCAGGTGACATAGTCGACAGAAAGTCAACTACCGGGTTCATAGTCAGATTATTCGGTAACACTATTTTTTTGGAAGTCACACAAACAAAATTCTGTCACTAAATCTTCAACGTTCGCAGAATACGTTGCTCTGTCAGAAGCAGTGACAGAAATCATATCTATTAAAGAAATATTAAAAACATTTGACATAGAAATTAAAAGTCCAGTTAGAATATACGAAGACAATGCAGGAGTAGTAATTATAGCAAAAAATAGTAATTTTACGAAAAACTCAAAACATATTGAGGTTCACTATCATTATGTTCATGAAAATTGTATGAATAAAAATATAGAAGTTGTAAAAATCGATACAGAATATAATCTAGCAGATTTGTTCACAAAATCACTAGGAAAAGAAAGATTTGTTAAACTAAGGTCTCTATTAAATATAAAATAAAATTCTAAAAAATTTTGCTACGAATAACTATGTATAAAAGTATAGAATATAAATGTAAGGCGGCGTGTTGAGTATATACATTTAATCTCCTATACACATACTCGTACATATATGTGTACATATATTGTTATGCTAGGTACATAGTAGCTCCCTCCGTAAGCTTACTCAAGTACTGTAGCTTTTCTCTCGAGTCACTTTCTATTTGAACTAGGTACGGGCAACATATTCCGTAGTTGCTTAATAGTTGTAGTGCATAAGTCTGTACATAGTTTCCTCACATTATAATAAATAAGTTCTTCTGTATATTGATCTTATCACTCTCAACCTCAACCTTAACAATGTCGCATTTTGCATTCGCAATTTTCGCATCGATGTTGCCATGTAAGTCTTGCCTGTGTCAACCGGGCCTTTTTGATCGACATGTGTTGCGAAAAGTTGAACTGCAGCTGATTTTTTCGGTCACACACCTTTGTTCCAGTTGTGCTCTAAAGATTTTGAAGTTGTCGACGGCGAGTGTAAGAAGCATGGATCATCATTGTCCACCAAAAGTATACACGGGCTCTGCAAACTAGGACATAAAAATATTAGTTGCATAATCCTGATTTTATTCGAGGCACATAATCATGGAACATTGACATAAGAAAAAAAGACATACCTTACAAAGCATCTCTTTCTTTGCCGCAAATGCCAAATCAAATTTGCACATTTCAACACATGCGTATCTATGGGCAGTCAAGCCCTTATACGCTTAATTAATAAATAAAATAAACACCATTATATTTTTTTGCACATGATAACTAACCTGACAAGCACGTTGACGACAGCGGAGTCTTAGAACTGCGGAAATCATCCCCTGAGAAGAAGCGGAGTTGTAGCGATCTTTCTGTAATTGAAGCTGACGATGGTGATGGTAACTATAAACATCTATTCCACACAGGCAAGGAGATGAGAGATTCTTGGCGCACAATGATCCCTTTGAACCGGTCTGGCAGGTGTGTCCTTGAAAAAAGACATAATCCACCAAGAATCACATTCTTTCGAGCAAATGGCAAGTGATCTTTACATATTTAGGTATATGGATATATCTTTTTATTTTAGCATTTATGTATATATTTTTTCCATTCATTAATTATTAATTTGAAAAAAATGTCATTGTATACTTTATGATTTACAGATAGTTAAAAAAGTAATTAAAATTTCATTTTAAAATATGCTTAATTTACAACCAACCTGACAAGCACGTTGACGACCACAACAGGATTGGAGAACTGCGGAGATCATCCCCTGGGAAGAAACGGTAAAGAGAATTTGACCTAGGTCAGGCACGCAGATACCCGCGGTGAAAGAGAGGGCAAGAGGGTGCGTGATAGAGCGAGCGAGATATAGAAGGCCATCATTTAAATCACACATATGCACGTGTTTATCATCGTGTCATGGTTTGGTGGCTTTATGGGGTAGAATGATAAATTACTCAAGCCATGTTGCCATTTTCCGAACTAGGCGTAAATTACGGCGACAGATATTCTGCGGTTGGGTGTACGGATGATTCCTGTCAAGATTCCTCACTGCCGTCTTTCCTCTATTGATTCAGTTTCGGCAAATGCATCTGACGACAGCTTTGGGGACTCAGATAAGCCATCCGACACAGGCGTGGAGATGAGAGCTTCTTGCCGCTTGGTGTTCCCTATGAGCCGATCTGGCAGGTGTGTCCTTGAAAAAAGACATACCTTACAAAGCATCTCTTTCTTTGCCGCAAATGCCAAATCAAATTTGCACATTTAAACACATGCGTATCTACGGGCGGCCAAGCCCTTTTACGCATAATTAATAAATAAAATATGACATTATATTTTCATATTTGTGTACACCTTAAAACGAACCTGACACGCACGTAGACGATAACGGGGTTGTAGAACTGCGGAAATCATCCCCTGAGAAGAAGCGGAGTTATCAAGTCTTACTGCAGCGTTCCTTCGGCAATGGCGATGGTAACTCTGAACATCTATTCCACACCGTGAAACTGCATGTGAACCTAAGTTCACTTTTTGGCTCGAATCGCATGGGCGTTGTAAGTAAAAAATGACAGGAGACTTTAATATATTTTCTTTAGAACTAACCTGGCAATAACGTCGATAATAATGAAGTTGTCGAGTTGCAAGGATCATTCCCTAGGAAGAAAACAGGCTGGCAAGTCTCTATCAAACGCTCAAATCATTGCTTCAGCAATTCAGCGCTCAAGCAGAAGGCGTTGACGATCCGGTCCCACACAGTCGTATGGGAGATTGCTGTCGTCTCTTCTCGGATCCCATGTGCTGGTCTGGCAGGTATATCCTTAAAAAGAAAACATAACCCACAAAGAACCACATTCCAAGCAAACAACAAGCAAATTTGGATGTATATTTGCATACATATATGCCTATATCCATTACGTGCATTTTTTAAGCATTATATTTCTTTTTCCACTACTTCAAGTATATTATTTTATTTAAATTTTTTCAGATTAGTGGCGGTCTGGCCCGCTTATGCTCAATAAAGAAATAAATAAAAAATGCCAAGATAATATATTTAGTACAGAACTAACCTGATAAACATATCCACGACAACGGAGTTGGCGAAGATCGTCTCCTGGAAAGAAACGGACCAGTTCCCCATGTGAAACTGGTTAAGTCAGCGTAATCACGAGGGAGGGAGAGAGAGAGTGACAGAGCGAGAGACATAGAAAAACAAAATACGTTTGACTATGTGCGTTCCTGTGTGTGTCTCGCATCGTATCGATAGGGCTGTAGTTTGTAGTGCATTCAGTAAATCACTCAAGCGCTGTTGCCATTTTCTCAAGTCGACGTAAATTACGGCGACAGATATTCTGCGGTTGGGTGTACAAATATAGTACCAGATCTCGTTAATTGGTATAATGCTGCAGAAGCTCGTTCAAATCTTATTCAACGCTATGGTGCTTTGAAACTGACATCGAAACCCCGTAGATATCGAGTTGGTGACTTAGTGCGTATCAGTCGAGCAAAGAATGTCTTTACAAAAGGTTACGAAGGTGGATGGACTAAAGAATTATTCAAAATTACACGCATATAAAACACACGACATACGATCGTCTACATACTTGAAGACCTCCAGGGTGAAGACATCGACGGGTTCTTTTACGAAGAAGAATTAAGTCGAGTTCAAAAAGATTTGAATACAGAAGTTTTCGTAGTAGATAAAATTTTAAAAACTGTCGGTGTAGGTAGAAAGAAAAAATATTTCGTACGTTGGACGGGTTATCCCGTTAAGTTTAATTCTTAGATTGGCGCAAACCAGTTAAAAATTCGCAATGAAGGAAGAATTTAATATTATTTTACCAAGTAATAGCAGTATGGAACTTTACACTGATAACAGAACCGCCAAATTTATTACGCAATTACCACACTATATGCGTTTACAAGGAGAGCGGTGTGTAGCACTTACAAAGATTTAAGTACCTTTGACTTTTCAATATATTTCTGTTAAGGAAGAAGATAGAAGTATTAGATTTACGAGATTTAAGACCCGGCCAGCACGGATAGAATTATCAGCTACGCAAAGTAAAAGTGAGAGGATAAATACGGTACAGGTGTCTTACATGGCACCTGGGGTTTATAAGAGCGATAATACTTTAATCGAAGAGATTAACCGCTTGCCTTGTATAAAAGGACATCTGATATTTCGTGTTGGGCGCGGCGGCTGCGCGTCAATTTCACGAACCTGTGATGTCGAATGCCTGGATGAAGAACGCATAGTTTACCTACCAGGTAAATTAAGAAAGATACTTGGTTTTGATAGTACACCCACTTCTCAAAAGCAAAACGACGCGATAGTCGTGAGTGATAATACTTTAATTTACGGCGTACGTCCTGTAAACCTATTCTGTGTTTTACCTTCAATACTGATGATGTACAGCGATATTTGCGAACCTTATGTCACATGTTATGTTCAGACTCGTCTATTGCGGGCTGTGCCCTTTAAACACGATGATTATACTTACGGAGATATAAGAATATGCAATTCTTCGCCTGCTTTATATATATACCACTGTTCAACGGTTCCTTCCAAAGTATTGAAATAGATATAAGGGATGAATATGGAAAATATGTCCCATTTGATTACGGTACACTGACGGTGACACTGCATTTCAAACGTATTGATTAAAGGTAGATCAAATGGCTCATTACGTGGCATACTTTGATAGCCAAATGGAGGTAATATACATGTGGGGAGTGTGGGCCGCGTGTACAGAGGAGCGCTGTATCAGCGAGGACACGAAATCGGTATAGTAGTTTTCTTGGTGGTTTATTCAGAAGAGTACTACCGTTTTTTACACGAGGTGCAAAAGCTGTCGGTAAAGAAGCATTACGAATGGGTCTAAACATTGTGTCCGACATTACGACGAACAATAGACTGGTAAAAGAGACTATACGTCGTCGTATCAAAGAGTCGGGGGCCAATTTAAAGTGGAAAGTAGAAGAAAAATTTGATGAGATGATGGAGGGGTCAGGGTATAAATTCCCGCGATACTCAATTGTTGGTCATTTACCCGGGGACAACACAACAATCGACCATCGTTATCATTTTCGATTGATTCAACCCCATTCACGAGTTCCGAAGAAGGTGAATACGAACAGGACTAAGAAAAAATGGAAGAAGGCGAAATCCCATCGAGATCAGAAAACAAGGAGTAGTCGTAAATATTCAACATCTAATCAGAAGTCAAAAAGGACGCTACGAAAAACAGTAAACAAGAAAAATAAGAGTCGTGCAGTAGCAGATATATTTAAATAATAGAAAATGTCTCTTTTACATACGCATTCGTGCGAATGCATGAAATCTGAACTGGATCTGTTTACACTACCACCTATTCAGACGATTATTGAGGGTTCTCATTGGGTACAGTATAAACCCGTGTTGGCACTGTCTCATGATTCACCAATTGAATTTTTTTACCTGGAAATGAAGAAGAATATATTGATCTAGCCGCTGACAAAGATATGCCGGATGATATACCACAAACAGAACGTGACACCGTCGGTTCTGTGAATAATTTTATGCATTCGTTTTTCAACCAGGTTGATGTTTATTTTAATCAAAAACCGGTTTCCCCACCAAACAACGCATACGCCTACAGATCATATATTGAAACTCTGTTAAATTATGGTCCTGCTGCCAAAGGTTCCCATTTAACGAGTGTTTTATGGTATGATGACACGCCAAATCATATGGACGCGTTTAATAATAATATGGGGCTCCGTAAATGTCGCAACATCATTAACACAGGAAAAACAGTAGATTTGCTTGGCCATTTACATTGCGATATATTTAATCAAGAAAAGTTATTACTGAACGGTGTGGAGGTACGTGTACGTCTCATAAAGTCTCGAGATGTCTTTTGCATCATGGATCAAACGGGTCATTATTTCGCTCGAATTGAGGAAGCAAGTCTTTTAGCACGACGTGTGAAAGTTAATCCTGGTATTCTGCTTGCGCACGCCAAAAGTCTCTCGAAAACAACGGCGAAATATCCCTTGACGAGAGTTGAAGTTAAGACTTTAACTATATAGCATAGCGGAATTCATGGGGAGACTCTGGATAATGTTATACTAGGACAGTTGCCAAGAAGCGTTGTCGTAGGGTTTGTAAAAAATAAAGCTTTCAATGATGATCGCACGCTAAACCCATTTAACTTTAAACATTTGAATATCAATTTTCTATGTTTATATGTTGATGGTGCTCAGATACCTTCGAAGCCATTACAGCCCGATTTTAATGCGTCAAATCTTTATGTCGACGCTTTCGACACAATATTCTAGGGGACAGGTATACATTTTCTTAATGAAGGAAATTCCATCACACGTGACGGATATGCAGGTGGATATTGCCTTTTCGTGTTCGATTTGACACTCGATCTCTCAGCTAGTGATTCTACTCATTGGAATTTAGTCAGATATGGCAGCGTCAGAATTGAAGTACGATTTGCAACGGCTTTAGCAAGTACGGTCAATTGTATAGTTTACGCTGAATACGAAAATATACTAGAAATCGATGCATCCCGGCAACTTGTCGTTGATTTTGGGTCGTGAATTAATTCCTGCAGATAGCTCTCTGTATGCACAATCTTGTAAATTCCAACATTAACCGGAGAGTACAGTTGTCTTTTAGCCATGGCGTACGACATAAGTTACAATGGATCTAGTGATTGACGTACAGTTTTTTAAAGATATAAATAATAAAGTGATATCGAAAGAGATGTCCGTTTTATCTATGAATAACGACTTTATCGGTCACTGGTTAATCGCTCCACCATATTCAGTCGATGTGTTGTGCCGAGAAGCCAGGAAACAAAATAATTGGTTAACACGTAATGGCCGAAAATACCACCACGACACCTGAGCTATCAACGATACGTGACGACGGTGGGAACGGACTCCACCAAATTATAGGTATAATTTACGGCCTAAATAAATCGTACACAAAAAGAATCCTCGTGGGGCTGGAATATTCAGATCTGGAGGACCGCATTTATGTACCAGTGATTCGGATAATTGGGACCGATTTCATCGGAATATCATTCACGCCGAAGTCATGGTACGAGTTTGCACATCACTTCCGCCGTATGGAATCATGTTTCAACGATGATGATGGGTCATCTATCAGAGTAGGCCAAAAATATATGGAGAAGGTTGGTCGGTCCGTTTTACGTACAGTCATGGTGATAAAGCAATCGAAGTAGAATACAACCAACGTCCTGTGGGTGATGTGTCTGCGAAACGTTGTCGAAGGTGCTTAATTCTAAAACAGGTAACATTCGACTGTTTAATGGGTGTTTCGAGATGCATTCATAAAAAAATAGATTATTTGTTAACAATTGGGAGTAACGTCAGTCTCATTGCACGAGATGTTCTAGGCATCGTGGAAGACAAAGTGCAGTGTACCTACGAGGCTCAGGTGCAGATATTTACCAATAAAATAGTGCGCGATATAACACGATCATTTACCGATGATATTATAGCAACGTGTATGACCGCAAGAAGTGAAACATTGTCGAAAGAGTATTCGCTTGCCATTTTTTATGAACTAATAACTTTACATTTAGATAGTATTTATTGTTGACAAGTTAAACGAATTGTAAAAAGTGATGTTAAACAATATACGACAACAGCGAATATACCATTTTAATTTCAATTTACAGGAATATGAATTTATATTGTATGTAATTATAGACTTTATGGGAATATATTTATATGTTAACAAATATTACTATAATAATATTGTTAAGTCAAAATGAGTGCAAATAATAATTCTATCGTTATAAATAAATAGTATGTATTTATTTATCACCTATACACAAAACACGATATTTCTATTTATTACAAAATTTAATAGTACATATACTCGACAGAGTTTTTGAGAAAATTAAACGTAAGCCTTGTATTCATTTTAACGTGTATTTTTTAAATCAATTGATTGTAATATTATTAGTTTTACTCAACATAATTCAATTAATTTTTAACTACTACGCATTATATATTAGCGGTTTTATATTTACTTTTCTTTGGTTTACTCGTAATAAAATATGTTTACATTACACTTCTGCATCGTATGACTCGATAAAAATATTGCTTATAAAAAGTTATTTTTCATAGCTTAACATATTTTAAACCAACAACTTGAGAATCCTATTTATTAAAAAACACGTATACGGTCATAAACAATGAAAATTCAACGATAATACATTCGACGGTAAACGATAAATGTAATTGACTTTATTTTAAATATTTAGTATAGTGTATCTCATAATATATCTCTACATTGTACCATCGAGATGCGTGCCTTCGAGGAATGTATTGAATCTCATAACAAGAGCACGTGCTCTCTCGACAGCCGGTGATATTGTAGTAAGATGCATCGGTGATCCCTCAGTCAATCTCGAGTTGTATCTTCCTGTATCATATCTTCGGGTACGGGGGTCTGGGAGGAGGGGGGGGGGGGATTTGCATGATTAGGTTACTGTGGGCACTATGGGACGTCGCAAACGTGACTCATCGGGGTGCCAAGAGGTGAGTGGCCTCGATGAGTCACGTTTGTTATGACGGCCCATAGTGCCCACATTACTACTTTCCGTAAATGGGATAACATGTAACGTTTTATTTACGTTACATGTTTAGCGGGAAAGTACTGTCACTTTTTCTGATGGATTGCTAAGAACCTTCGGCCTGTAAAAGGGTTAACCAATTGTTCCAACATACCATTCTTCAAAATTGTCAGAATTTACAGAACAAAAGCCGGCCCCAATCGGAAATGGTATATATATATATATACAGGGTCATCGAAAAGTATCGGACCCCCCTAATATCTTCAGTTAGAATGCACTTAGGAGAAAATGTCCAATAGCAAAGTTGTATGGTTTCAAGCGGGGAGTAAGATGATGACCTTGACTTTGACCTTGACCATGTCCTTCAAGGTAATTTCAAGGTCAATCTTATTTTTTTAAATAGAACCCCCTACATTTTATTGCATATTCTTATAGCTTATCTCGAGAGCTTTCCAAAACACTATAATAAAATATTTTTTTATTAAGTACTTTTTGAGTTATAAAGGTTTGAAGTTAACAATTTTTTGACACAAAATGTAGAATATCTTGTAAAATATTATTTAGTTTTCAGTAATCATAACCTTAATACTTTTGGGCGCGGAATAATGAGACCAATTAATTGGTTTAAAGAAAATACATAAATCGGATCCCCCTAATATTTTCAGTAAGAATGCATTTTGGAAACTTCAAACCTTTATAACTCAAAAAGTACTTAATAAAAAAATATTTTATTATAGTGTTTTGGAAAGCTCTCGAGATAAGCTATAAGAATATGCAATAAAATGTAGGGGGGTTCTATTTAAAAAAATAAGATTGACCTTGAAATGACCTTGAAGGACATGGTCAAGGTCAAAGTCAAGGTCATCATCATACTCCCCGCTTGAAACCATACAACTTTGCTATTGGACATTTTCTCCTAAGTGCATTCTAACTGAAGATATTAGGGGGGTCCGATACTTTTCGACGACCTTGTATATATATCTCCTCTTTTATTTGTTGATACAATTAAATACTTTGATATATATTTTCTTCTTGCATTTCAATTTATGCGTTTAATGTAATAAATGAACTTCAATTCAATTTTAAGGAAATTTCAGAAATTGAATAATAACGGTAGAAAATAATACACATTTCTGTAATAATACACTCTCCCCTACTGATACAAGAGAAGTGCCGGCGGGATCCGCTTTTTGACGGGAACGGGGAAGGAAGTTTTTACATCGGGGTTTAAAAACGGAAAATTACGGTAGGTGTTAATATTAATAAATAAGGACTATTCCTTTGTGTCAGAACAGGATGATTTTTGGTTTTAAGGGTGACGACTTCGGCCGGCAGCGGCTCCGGTAACGGTACAGCAGACCACTGAAAACAACTGATTGGAATGTAAGTATTTTTGAGTACATTTTCTGCTCTTTACCTTAGGAACCTTTCCTTTCCCTTTGACAATAGACATGACTACTTCGTGACAGTGACAAATTTCTTATTTGTAACATACTGATTGATAATTTCTGTGTTTACAGGGATTTCGGCTTCCTACACGGCTGGACAACAACATAATGGGATGGCGTTACAAAAAAAGGTAGGACAAACACCATCGTTGGGAAAAGGTTCCTGAGGCACGTCCTGGTGGATCACTTGATGGATGTTTCACCAATCTATTCTCTTCTTTCTTGAGGAGGGCGTAAGTATTTTAGATCGCAGCACAGATAGGTTGGCAGTCTTTGTTGGTTGACGAAAGTAGATTTTGAATACTACATAATACTAATCAGCCCCGGTGACAAACGACACGTATTACATCGGCTCTGTAAATTTGGCTAATTTGTCAATTATTTTTGGGTTCTCTTGAGTGAGAGTTTTTTACAGAAGCAGCACGCGACGTGGACCAATACTTTGTTTCTTGCAGTTCTGTGATTTCTTGCGCTACTTGTCCATGGTGTTCCTTTTTTCTAAAGTTAAAATATTTTCTAATCACATAGACGACAATGGCAATTTTTATCAGGATTATTGACTGCGCAGGCCTATTAAAACACGTGACTCAGTCGACTTCGACAACCGAAACAGTAATATTATTGTGATTAATTGCTTATTATTAGCATGATGGTGCACCTATATCTAAATTTATTTGAAGGTAAATATCAACGAAATAAGAATTTCTTGGTGAAATGGACGGAATTAAATAAATATGATATCGTCGATTGACGTTTCGGCCATTTATTGTAGCCCTCGTCAAAATTATCTATAAAAAGGTATAAAATTTCGGAAAAATATAATATAATACAAATATAATACAAAATAAAACATCAAAATCCATAAAAATTACAACCAATAATAAACAGAAAAATGTAAATAAAATCGAGATAATAAAGTTTTACAGAATACCGATGAACAAAAATAACAAGCATTTTTTAAACCGTCTTTTAAAACTAAAAATTATTGAAATTAAACATTTTTTTGTATAAAAAATATATTTCTGATGAGTGACAATAAAAAAATTTTGTAATAAAAAATAAAAAAATAATAAAAACGAGAAGGGTCGAAAGAGTATTGCAATTCTAAAAAGTGTTTAAAAAAAAAAATTTTTTTTTTCAAACGGAAATTCGCAATTGATTTACCTTATCGAACATGAGATAGTATTTGTTCGCCATCACGTGTTGTTCAAAAAAGATGTAGATGCATGTCAACTAAGATAAAAAAATGAGTTTAATAAGCACATTTTTCAGTAATAAAAATGGAAATAAATCGCATTATACCTATTTAAAAACTACTACAACACGTAAGATTTAAAATACGCGAACTTTGCCATGATGTTAATACGGCATATGAAAGTCGATATGCATTGTTTTCATATTTATATGAATAGCGGGTGTGCAAGGAAATTGACGTGGATCCTAGAAAGCGGGAACCGTATGTGGAAAACCGAAGAAAATACTTAAATTATAACAACGAAAAATACAATTCTGGAAGGTTCGAAGTTTCGAATCGAATATTCACGGTGTTATTTGTTTTTTTAATAAAATAATTTTTTTTTTTCAAATGGAAATTCGCAAATTTCTGAGCACAAAAGAAATATATATGCGTCACAAAATCAACATACGGGTTTGACAGTGCACAGATTGGAAACAGGACATGATTTTGATTATGAAAACATACGTATTTTAGCAACGGAAAAAATTCACAGTAAACGTTAAGAGATCGAAAATTATTTTATTAAAAAAAACAAATAACACCGTGAATATTCGATTCGAAACTTCGAACCTTCCAGAATTGTATTTTTCGTTATTATAATTTAAGTATTTTCTTCGGTTTGCCACATACGGTTCCCGCTTTCTAGGAACCACGTCGGACGGAACAAGTTCACTCATAACACGCAGTTTCATACATATTTTTCTCAAAATAAATATGAAAATTGCTTGAACACCTTCAAGAAAAATTTGCTGAACTTGGAAATCCACGACTTAGTAAAGCAAATACGGGATACAAGAACACTAAAACATCACCTCTGGTGCAACATCACCAAAAAACTACCTTCGAACATTTATAAACCGTGTTTTTATTTTGAGAGTCAAACTTTTGAAAAAAGTCTTTTACAAAACAATTTCAAACACTCAAAGAAATTTTATTGGCTTAGATCTAAAAGTTTTAATCAACGCAATCACACTAAAACCAAAACAAACAATAAGTGGCTTTTAAATTTGACAGATACAAGCATTCCTGATAACATTACATACATTATTAGTCTTGGTCCAAAACATGCGTTTGATTTAGATTCAAGGAATTTACCTCTTCATAATTTTATTTCAGGCATTGAGGAGGGCATTTCAAAGATAAAAAATATCACGGACAGTGAAGGAAACATTGTAATTGATGAAAAAAAAATTTTTCGAAGTAAATGTATTAACGCGGTTCAAAATTATATGCAAAAGTCATCTTGTCACATTAGACCTAACCTACACAACACAAATAGGGTTTTAAATCGATTTTTAAATGAGAATAAGGACATCTTTTTCACGAAAGCTGATAAAGGAAATGCAACGGTTGTGATGTCAAAGGCGAAATATCAAAACAAAATGGAAAGAATTTTATCTGATAGAACAACGGACTTTGTTTCTAAATTCGAATATACGGCTACCACTGATAAAAAGGTAAATGATTTAATTAAGTTGTGGACTGAACATGAATATGTTAACCAAATTACAGCTAGGAGATTAAAATCAAACAACTCAGTCATTCCTAGGACATACGGATTACCGAAAATTCACAAAGAAGGAGTCCCATTAAGAATAATAATTTCCACAATTAACTCACCAACTTACAAATTGGCATCCTTTTATGGAGGAATACTTTCCTCAATAACTCCTAAAAAATCGAAACAAATAAAGGATACCTGGGATTTTCATCAAAAAATTAAAAATATTCTTCACCCACCAAATCATGTTTTGATCTCGTTAGATATAGTAGCATTATTTACAAATGTCTCTACAGAGTTGGTAATTTACGTTTTACAGAAAAAATGGCAAATTATAAAAAATTTCACTAATATTCCTAAAGATGATTTTTTCAAAGGGTTACATTTAGTTTTGAATTCGACATATTTTAAATTCCGCAACATTACATATAAACAAGTTTTTGGAGTTCCAATGGGTTCACCCTTATCTCCAATAATTCCAGATATAGTCATGGATTTTCTAGAAGATATTTTAATCGATAAATTACCTTTCGCTTTACCTTTTTATTTTAGATATGCCGATGACATTCTAACCTATATACCTGAGGGATCAGAAAATACAATATTAACAGTTTTTAATAGTTTTAAAAAATCAGAGGATTAGAAAACAGAATTAAGTTTACTTTGGGAAAGGAAATTAACAGCAGGATCAACTTTTTAGATCTTTTAATAATAAGAAAACAGAATGGATATTTGTTGACTGACTGGTTTCATAAAGATACTTGTTCGGGCAGATATTTAAATTTTAATTCAAATCATCCAATGTCTTACAAATTAGGCACAGCTTATGGGTTGATCGACAGAGCCATTAAATTATCACATATTTCATTTAGAAAAAAGAATCTAAAATTAGTAGATAGCTTAATGAATAATGGTTATCCTTCACTTTTAATTAAAGAATGCATTAAAAAACGGCTGCACAAGGTCTACAACTCTCTTTCTACGAGAACAAATAATGAAATAAATTTTGTAAAAACCACCAGCATTCCATATGTTCCGGGTTTGTCTGAGGAGTTAAAACATATTCTAGGAAAAAAACAAATCAGAGTCGTCCACAAACCTTGCAATACTAACATCGCAGGGATTAAACCAATGAAAGACAAACTAGACACCTTGTCCCATAGTGGAGTTGTATATCGAAGACAATGTAAACATTGCAATGCATGCTACGTTGGGGAAACAAGTAGGTTGTTAAAAACTCGTATTTCTGAGCACAAAAGAAATATATATGCGTCACAAAATCAACTTACGGGTTTGACAGTGCACAGATTGGAAACAGGACATAATTTGGATGATGAAAACATACGTATTTTAGCAACGCAAAAAATTCACAGTAAACGTAAAGAGATCGAAAATTATTTTATTAAAAAAACAAATAACACCGTGAATATTCGATTCGAAACTTCGTACCTTCCAGAATTGTATTTTTCGTTGTTATAATTTAAGTATTTTCTTTGGTTTGCCACATACGGTTCCCGCTTTCTAGGAACCACGTCAATTTCCTTGCACACCCGCTATTCATATAAATATGAAAACAATGCACATAGACTTTCATATGCCGTATTAACATCATGGCAAAGTTCGCGTGTTTTAGTATCTTTACTAATCTTACGTGTTGTAGTAGTTTTTAAATAGGTATAATGCGATTTATTTCCATTTTTATTACTGAAAAATGTGCTTATTAAACTCATTTTTTATCTTAGTTGCATCTACATCTTTTTGGAACAACACGTGATGGCGAACAAATACTATCTCATGTTCGTTAAGGTAAATCAATTTCCGTTTAAAAACATTTTTTAGAATTGCAATGCTTTTTCGACCCTTCTCGTGTTTATTATTTTTTTATTTTTTATTATAAAATTTTTTTATTGTCACTCATCAGAAATATATTTTTTATACAAAAAAATGTTTAATTTCAATAATTTTTAGTTTTAAAAGACGGTTTAAAAAATGCTTGTGATTTTTGTTCATCGGTATTCTGTAAAACTTTATTATCTCGATTTTATTTACATTTTTCTGTTTATTATTGGTTGTATTTTTTATGGATTTTGATGTTTTATTTTGTATTATATTTGTATTATATTATATTTTTCCGAAATTTTATACCTTTTTATAGATAATTTTGAAGAGGGCTACAATAAATGGCCGAAACGTCAATCGACGATATCATATTTATTTAATTCCGTCCATTTCACCAAGAAATTCTTCTTCTTGCTTATGGCGGCTATTCAAAATATAAATAATACTTTGTCTAAGTCGATAGCCAATCAGAACGAACACAACTCACAGATGTCGGAACAGGTTGCTAAATTATCTACTGATGTGCAAACTAATTTGCTTGAACTTAAAACTGGACATAGTGGGCTAATAGATCGCTGTCTTGTTCTTAAAAATGAAAATCCCGCGTTAAAAAATGATCTTAATCTTTTTAAAGAAAAAATCAGAAAATTAAAATGTCATCAAGAACAGAGCTCCCTTATTCTCTCCGGACTTTCCGAATCTAAAGATGATATATTGCAAGATGATGTAGTAAAAATCGGAAGTAATTTATATTCGTTCTACTGCACAACACGATATCCTTAAACCGAAAATGATTAAAATTACGTTTGATAGACATTCTCAACGTAACAATTTCTACCAACAATTCAGGCAAGTAGGTAAGATATTATCTACCTCAATTCTACTACCTACCTTTCCCCAATGGCGATGAGCGATGTACAAATTGGTCCAATCGATTACTTAACGTATTCAACAAACACGCACCACTCCATACATTTACCCTTAAACAGAATTACGCCCCATGGATAACTAAAAAGATACGCGATTTGAAACTTGATCGTACACTGGTATTGCGTGAGTATCTCCTTAACTCGGATTCTGTATTGAAACATCGACTCTTTAAACTAAATAAATCTATAAGATTCGCTTGTCGAACTGCGAGAGAGAACTACTCTCGATTCCATTTCTCACTCAGTTCAGTCTCTAAATATATGTGGAGAGAACTGCGCTCACTTGGCACAATCAAATCCAGAAAATATCCTGTTTAAGTGCCTTCTCCACTAGATGATCTACATATTTATTTCTGTTTACTAGTTCCCTATACTACTACTTCTCCTCTGGAAGCTCTCACGTATAGATGCCATCGTGATTACGACGTGAATAGATTTTTCTTTTCTAATATCTCTCTGGAGCATCTTGTATCATATATTACACGTTGTGAATCGGAATGTAAGGGCATTGATAATATACCTATAAGTACACTCAACTCCATTAATTCGCGCAGGGAATCCCCGTGGTTTTCTTTGTTTCTCACATAAAGACGTATAGGCAAGAACAAGGACAAAAGTGGGGATTCCCTGCGCGAATTAATGGAGTTGGGTGTATGTATACCACATCTTTCTCCGTATTGGCACCATATATTATAGAATTATTTAAGGGTGTTCTTCTGAAGCCCCTAAGCGCCGCGGTGGCCATTATGGAACTACCAAACCGGAAGTAAAATGCCTTTGCAGATTACGCCTTCAATTTTAATTTTTTATATTATTAAGGGAATTCTTTATAAGCTACTATTCCCGTAGAATGAGCGACCACTTCGATATTGGCGTAACGATTTTTGCATAATCCAAAAAAAAAGCGTTAATAAATCTCATCAGATTTACGCGCAACAATTGTATCTTACGTTAGTTATTTAGTTAAATTTACGATTATTATAAGTTTTGAATTTTCGACACATGTGGATCGAACATCTTCACTTCGCGACTCGAAGAATTGCCGGCCGTGATTTAGAGCGTCATTAATAAATAGTGAATGAACCACATCTAGGTTCTTTTTTAATGCTGAAATATCCCTCTATCCCTTTTCGATTCTGAGACCACGCAGTCTTAATCTAAATTAACATTTGTAAATTTGCATTTTGATGTAAACATGTTCTGTCGAATAGATTGGATGGGCATAAATGAAACTAATAAATTATAATCATTTTAATTATTAAAATTATTGTTATTGTTGTTATTATCGAAGTTAATTGACTGAAATTTTCGCAAATTTGTGATTTCGTACAGAACGCCGCATTAACTCTCTAATTCTTCGTTTAATTATTCCGGAAACAGTCTGACAAATACAGGCAGAACATCCAACTGTATTTCTAAACTCCGGTGTGGCTCTATGACCGCATCTGAAATAAAAGCTTTGGCTGACCGGGCTCGAACCGCTGCATGAATATGTGCGTCTATCTGCGAACGCGGTGGCACGCGCATTACGTTCAAAGAAAACCCTGAAACGCGACTCTAGGCGGAAAATTCTGGACGCCTCGTTGGAGCAATAGGTATGAGGAAAAATTGGCCTAACAGACCCAATTTTTCTCCACACATCCGTATACCCGGTGGATACGTCGGTCAGCAGACCGCCGCTCGTTGGTGCTCCCTCTCTGGGACCTTGGGATGTTGATGAATCCTGGATGTGGATGGACCCTGCAGTATACGACGTCCTGTGAGTCAGCAGACTCACCACGTCGGTTTGGCGCCACCGTGATCAGCAGACCACCTAAGTGCCTGGAAGTCTTCTCCGTGTTGACTAGGAAGATAATGGAGCTGCATGGACCTCCTTCGAACGCGTCGTCCTGACGATCCTTGGACACGATGTTACTGTCGTCCCGACGTTACCACCGGGATGAAGAGCGAGTTTTCAAAACTCTCGTCGAAGGCTTCTCGAGTTTATTGGCCCTAAAAAGGGCCGGTTCGTAATAAGTTAGTTCGTTCGTACTATTAATGCGGCTAAGCCGCTCTGCCGAAAATCCGCTCCTCCCGGATTCGTTCCCCAGGTAGAGGCTTGACCTGGCGCGCCTGGTAAAGTTCGCTGCCGTCCTCGGATCCGGGTAAAATTGAGCTGCTTCTGGCCTAGCACGCCAGGTGAAGTTCCACGTCGGTCTCGTCTTCCGTAGATGATCTCGTTACCCTGCAGAGCTCCTACTGCGTTGACATCTCGTTGCGGAATCAATCCCTTCAGCTTACCGCGCCGATTTATATACCCGCGATTCGTGCGAGGCCGCGCCAATCAAAATTATTCGCGATTCCGGCCGGTGGAGCCCGCTGCTCCGATCAACGCGTTCCTTGATTTATCACGTAAACAACGCCTGAAGCATGAAATATTAAAGCTTTTACGATTTTACTTTCTATTATAATATTTCGCGTAAATTTAATTTCAATTTACTTTACATTGTTTTAATAAAGGTTAAGATGACGCCCAGCTATTATACCGCGGGATTACAACTTAAACCAAGTGTTTATAAAAAAACCGATGCTTTCTCGCAGCAATATTTTGTACGCGTTACAATCATTCTTAAGCTTATTAACGGACTCGTCTAAAAAAAACAATTCATTAAAACTTCGCGTAGTAAAACTTGAATAACGATATTATTTCGTTATTAAATTGATCATTCTTTGAAAGTTTATAACGAGCGTTCTTGCATTGTTTATGTTGCCGAACGCCCGACAATATCTTGTTATTTTCGTCCCGTTAATATCTCACTTGTTCGAGTCACCTAACGATTTCCCTATTTTCATCGAATATTATCTTGTCTAATAGAATATAACACAAATGCATTTTCCGTGAACAACTAGAAAAAACACCAAACGTGCTTTTGCAATTCATTGCCGCATCGGACCAATCAGCGCGCTCAGAAACGGCGTATTAGATCTTTACGGATCTTTCGAGAGTAGATTTTACAAAAGTGAAACAATTTCATTTTCCGCTACCCAGCGTACGACTTATTAAGACTTCCTTCTTTTCGTAAGTCGGACGCAATATAACGATCTGGAAAATGAACTTTACGTCCCGAGCGCATAGTATCTGATCCGAAACATTTCTATTCTCTGATTCAGATTCCACTTCCGAAAAGATATACGCGGGTTTTAATCGATCGATCGAGACTGTTACTCGCTTGCCATTAATTTTAACATCGACTGTTTTTGTTCTTCATTTCAAATTTCGTACGGACCATCGTATTTTTCCTGTAAAGCCTTTTTAACCGCATCATGTCGCACGAAAACATGTGTTGCTGCTTTTAAATTTTTGTGAACGAATATTGAACGTGATCCATGTTTTGCTGGTTCAACGGCCCGTAATGTCTGCATAGTCTTACGTAATCGACTCGTAAAATTAGTATCTGGACAACGGGTAAATCTGTCCACGCACGTGAGGCAATAATTATATCCTCGAGTTTCGGGCAGTGGGCCTACAATATCGACGTGCACATAGTTGCAAAACGTTTAATGATTTCTGCAAACGTATCTAATTCCGATATTGTGTGTCTGTGTATTGTTGCCCGTTGGCACGGAATGCAAGAGTTTGTCCAATCTTTAATGTTTTTGTTCACATTAGGCCATACATATCCTTTCGTAATTAATTTTGTCGTTCCACGAATTCCTGGGTGCGATAGCCCGTGCAGCATTTGGAATATTCGTTTCCTAAACTGTTGTGGTACAAAAGGTCTAGGGATATCGGTCTTTCCATCGGAGGAAATTTTAAAATCTTCTCCTGGGATACTTTCCAAACTCAACTGTAGCGACTATTTTGATTAGTCCGCGAGCATTTCGTTTAATTCACTATCTGATTTTTGGGCATTTGCGATTTCTTTAATAGTAACCGGCGATGAAACTACTTCGATACGTGATAGCGCGTCAGCTACGATGTTATTTTTCCCTGACGTGTGTCTAATATCAGTCGTGAATTGCGCGATGTAATCTAAATACCTAAATTGCCTAGGGGAACACTTCTCCAATTTTTGGTAAAAAGTATGGATTACTGGCTTTTGGTCAGTAAAAATAACGAAATCTCGCCCTTCTACAAACTCCCTGAAAAAACGTACTGCTTGACATATGGCAAGGAGTTCTCGATCATACGTATTCTATTTAGTTTGGGCTTTTATATTGAATTTTTTATAATAAAATGCTAACGGTTGCCAGTCGATATCAACGAGTTGTTGTAACGATGCACCTGCTGCAAAATTCGAAGCATCTACCATGATTGCCAATAGCGCTCCGATATCGGGGTGAGCTAATAAAGCAACATTCGCGAGGCTCTTTTTGTAGCTTCGAAGGCATTTTCACATTCGTCTGTCCAAACAATTGATTTATTTCCTTTAACGCCATGTCCTTTCAGCGTATCAGTCAGCGGAATTTGTAGATGAGCTGCTTTAGGAATAAAACGACGGTAGAAATTTACGGCACCGAGAAATCTACATAGTTCTTTTGCTGTCTTTGGCCGGCTGTATTGTAGGATCGCCTGTACTTTATTTTCATTAGGAGAAATACCTTCTTTGGTTATTTTAAATCTTAAGAAAAGTATTTCTTCCTTACCAAACTCGCATTTTGCCGGGTTGACTGTAACCCCATATTTATCCAAACGTTTACACAGTCAGGGCCGGCGAAATATGTATGGAGGGTATGGAGTATTCCATACCCGGAAATTTACAGCGTATGGAATTCCATACCCTACAGATCTAAAGCGCAGACCGAGTTAAAAAATTGAAATTTTAAACCTAAAATAGGTAGCGCACTCCGAGTTTTGCACAATTATATTTCATCCTCGCTCTTCAACATTAGATATGTAGTATACTCCTGTTCGACAGCAACGCACGAGTTCATAGTCCACCCGAAGGATAAAAGACGTTGCGCCATCTACCATCGCTCCCGTAGACCCTTTCCCTTCATTCGTTTCTCGTGCGCGCATGGCGATACACGTGTTGAGAGACCGGTTTATTTTGTCTCGGTTTAATTCTTATCAATTGCAAAAAGTTTTAGTTTTTCGGTGGTTATAATGCCTAAATTAAAGAAAGATTCTGTGAATAAAGAGAACAAAAGGATGGATAAGTTGTTTGCGAAGTTGGAAAAAATCAACAAAAAGATGACGAAACTTCGTAAAAAGAAGGAAACCAGAGACGTGACAACAGACTCTGATTCTTCTGAGGAGAATAGTATCGAGATGGATACTTCCAATGCGAATGAAAATAATGATGCAATAGACAACGATATTCTGGGAGATGAAGAGAATTCTACATCTAGTAATGCTGTACCCGTGCTTCGAGAGAATTCCGAAAATGAGGTTATGGACGAAAAATGGCTCAATGTTGTATAAAGTTGTTATAAAGTATAAAATTGTTAATCACGGTTGCAAAGTGTAATAAAAATGTTAGTGCTAGCTTTCTGTGACAAGCCGGAAACAGACAAATTGTTTTTTGTCACATTATAGGTCAATTTATAAAACAAAAATCGTATACATATATATTAAGCAAAGCGTTTAGGTGCAATCGTCTGTGCTTGCTTCATGGTAAGACAAAGACGCAATACCGTCGTCTGCGCTCTCTTGATGGTGAGACAAGGATGCACAATATCTCAAGTGCTTACTTGTAGGTAAGACAGAGATGTATATTTCGTATAGTCATTTGAGAATTTATGTTTGCTAAGTGGCAAAATATGGTAAAATTAAATAAAATCTTCCAATTATCATTATAATGATTATTAAATAGTAATTAATTATTCTATTCAAAATATATATTTTTATTTAAAAAGATTGGTGTTGACCCGACGGAAAGTTCGGCCCTTCAAATGACTATAAAGGAAGACTTGTTAAAACGATGGAAGTTTTTTTGTGCCGATGGATTAAAATCATAAGATTCTGAACTATTATCCAAAAAAGATGAGACTTTTAAAGAATTGGAAGCACCTAAATTAAATCCGCAAATATCGGCAACAATGAAAGATACTGCAATTGCCCGGGATAATCATATGCGGGAGATACAAACACTGGCCAGCACTGCGCTGTCGGTAGTGGGTTCCTTGATTACTGCAGTACACGACAACAAGGATGAAGGATTACACTTCGAAAACCTTCTTTCGGGTCTGTGCGATACCGGAAAATTCTTGACTGCAATCATCCAAAAACAATCAAACTCGAGAAAAGCGTTTATAGGACTTGGATTTATAAGGGAAACAAAATTGATCTTGAAAGATACAAAAATTGATGAATTTTTATACGGAAAAGATTTGTCCGAAAACATAAAAGAGGCTAAGGCGATAAACAAATTAAGTGGCGAACTGAAGGTTCAGCAAACCAAATTGAACTCGCAAGGAGTAGGGAAAGTAAATTGAAACTCCCGAGCCCCATTTGCGCGCCGTCCCCATGCAAACCATACGAGGTATCCGTTTTCCGGCGGATGGCAGAGACAAAAGGTGTTTTTCAAAAACAAGCAGCAGTTTGTGAACCACAAAACTCAACGCCCAAGGAATATTTACTCGAGACAGGACAATAAAATCTGTAACAAAGAGTAAGTGAGGCCGGAAGATTAAAAAAATTTAGTAGAGAGTCGCGTGAGACTACAAGTGATAAAGGGCATAGGGGGTTAACTATACAAAAAATGCCCCCACAGCTCTGTCACCCGAACTGGGTCCATATATTGCTACCCCGATGACTACAAATTTCTGAAAGTATGAACTCAAAATTCGCTTTTTCGAAAAAGTTATGGAGTGGGAAAGAAAAATAAAAAAACTGATTTTTCTCGAAAACTACTGGATCGATTTTAATGAACTTGAAATATGTTAGAAACGTAGGTAAGACAATTTGAGAGAAACAATATGAATTTTTTTTTTTTTTTTTTAATAAGTAAAAAACTGGTTTGAAATTTTCGAAATTTTTTTTTTGGCATAATTTTTGATGTGACCACCTTCATCTTTTTTCTTAAGGTACCTTACAATGTCCCCTTTCATATATATTTTTTTTAAATTTAAAAAAAATATAGTTTTTGAATAAAAAATTGTAAACCATGGTCGTCCTGCTTGACTTGCGCATTCGCACACACCCGTGCACTCACGCACGCACGCACTGACTAAAAATACTATGTTATATACAGTTATATACAGACTCATGTGTAGCCAATATAAATATTTAAATGTTTTTTCGTGTTTAATGCATAGTGTTGAAATGTACGAAGTTAAATTGGACCGAAACAAAAACCGGTGCTGAGTGTATATAGTATAGGTCGACCTTAACCGATGTCAATGAGATATTTTATTATCCGGTGTGATGTCGGCGTGATTGTTGATACGAGACTCCTATATAGAAGAACTGCGAGGCAATAGGTGACTTCTTCTCCGGTAGGCATCGTTCCTTTTATTCGATAGCCATTTCATTCTCGTTATCGAAATCCATCCTTTTTTTAGTAGATTAGGAATCCGGACGGTACGACCTGACACTTGTATATGATATTGTGCTTTGATTCATATAGTCTATGTAAATCGGTATAGCTGAGTGCAGGTTTATATTTAGTATTTTTTTCGGAGTTATATCTCTGTGATTCTGGAGAATTTTACTTTTTACATTCTTTTGTTTACATGTGACATTCTTATTTCTTCATAATTTTCAAGATGAATAAGACCGTATTGCTAAGATAAAAGTGCCCTGGTTGCAATACTTTTTTAATAAATACTACAGGCCGAAAAAAAATAGTAACAAATCAACAGGAAGCGAATATTTGCTCCACTTGCAGCAAGCAATAAATGTAAATGACATTATTTGTCAAAAATGTAGAATATCTGTTTATAGAAAAAATATATCTGCAGAGAAATCTGAAGTAAATGTCGTAAATGATGTTGTGCCTGATTCGGTAGATAATGATCCCACGTTTGAAATAGTTGAATCAAAAGCATCGGTTTCTGAGGTTGAACGTATGGAAGTTTTTATTCGGAGAACTATTGCAACGCATAAATCATGTTACTTTTGTGGCGGCACAAAACATTTACGTGTCATTCCTGAGGAAACACGAATAAAAACTTATATCAAAACTCAAATCTACATTCCATCTGGGAATCGATGTTGTCGTATGCACTTGATAAACGATAGAATATACGAAGAAGATCTTATCCAACTGAAAGCCTATTCTAATACTACAAGCCTTACTGCATCTGAGTTATCAAAACTAATGGAAACTCTTTCTATTAGATGTGACTCGACATTGCTTGATAAAATAGGGGAATACAATATTTCTGAGAAACAACTCAAAATTTTTACAGGCTTAAATTGGGAACAATTAAATGAACTGAAAGACATGTTAACTTCATTGCGAAATAGTCATTCCCGTTCCGTCATTCAAGCTATAGTTGTATTTTTGTTCAAATTACGGTCGGGTAATTCGAATGCAATGATCGCGTCAATTTTGCAATTGCAAAATGAACACGATGTCTCGGACTATTCGGCCAGTGTAATGAAATCATTTGAAGATGATGTTTTGCCACTTTGTTTTGGAGTGAATGCTTGTAGTCGGAATGAACTCATTCTAAACCAAACCACTAAAATGGCAAAACATTTATTCGATTCTAACGATAAACTTTTTTTGATATGCGACGGCACATACGCTAGACATCAAAAAAGTTCTAATAATGATTATCAAAGGAAATCGTACTCTGGCCAAAAGAAAGTTCCCTTTTGTAAACCGTTTACCATCTGCACAACTGACGGGTATGTTGTAGATATTGCTGGACCTTTTCTTGCGAATCAAAATGATGCCCAGATTTTGGAAACAATTCTCGAAAATCCTGAAGGTTTATCTAAGCTGGTTAATGAAGGTGATATTTTTGTTCTTGACCGTGGATTTCGTGACGTAAAAGAAAAGTTGGAAGAAAAAAAATTTCGAGTTTTGATGCCTGCCTTAAAAGGAAAAAGGAAACAATTAACTGCAGAAGAATCAAATAATTCTCGCTTTGTTACGAAAATTCGGGGGGCTGTAGAATCCGTTCACGGTGTCATCAAGCAAAAATATCTTCTTCTTAATCATAAAATCGATAATAAGTTATGACCAAAAGTTGGATCATACTTCAGAATTGCATGTTTTCTTAATAATATTTTCGGAAAAAGATTACATTCTGATGTAGATAATTTCGACGATATTCTTCAAAAGATGCAAACTCAGAAAAATGTGAAGTTTTCTTTGGCTGATAAAGTAGAAGAAGCAGGATGGCTACGTCGTAAAGTTCCGTTTGGAACTATCTCCTCAGATGATCTTAATGATTTTCCGGAATTAACAACAAATGATTTGAAAATTTTATTCACTGGTACCTATCAACTTGCTCAGGCTGTTTACTATTTAGCAGAAATGCTTGACAAAGATGGCAATCTAAAAATGGAATTTGTTAAAGATGATTCAACGACTTTAAAAATTAGAGTTCCGTCCCGTCACATTTCTCGTCAAACCTATAGGTGTTTTATTAAATACGAACCTGACACTATTGGACATTCTGGAATTACAGAATACACATGTGAATGTGCCAATGGAAATAGAACTGTTGGCTGTTGTTCCCACATTGCGGCTGTTATATATTATTTATCACATGCGCGTTATTTATCAAGAATTTTCAAACCAGCTGAGATATTAACTGACATATTCACCACAACTAAAATTATACCAGTAATCGAAACTGATAGCGATGAAGACTGAACAATTGTAGCATCAGTGAGCGAGAGGCAAGATAATATATCTTGCTTTAATTGTATGGGTAACAACTCCATCTGCCTTAACTGGCTGGGTGACTCCTCCATCTTGCCTTAAATGGCTGGGTGACTCCGCTAGCTTGCCTTAATTGGCTGGGTGTCTCCACCATCTTGCCTTAAATGGCTGGGTGATTCCTCCATCTTGCCTTAACTGGCTGGGTGATTCCTCCATCTTGCCTTAACTGGCTGGGTGACTCCTCCATCTTGCCTTAAATGGCTGGGTGACTCCTCCATCTTGCCTTAAATGGCTGGGTGACTCCTCCATCTTGCCTTAACTGGCTGGGTGACTCCTCCATCTTGCCTTAAATGGCTGGGTGACTCCTCCATCTTGCCTTAACTGGCTGGGTGATTCCTCCATCTTGCCTTAACTGGCTGGGTGATTCCTCCATTTTGCCTTAACTGGCTGGGTGACTCCTCCATCTTGCCTTAAATGGCTGGGTGACTCCTCTAGCTTGCCTTAACTGGCTGGGTGACTCCTCCATCTTGCCTTAAATGGCTGGGTGACTCCTCCATCTTGCCTTAACTGGCTGGGTGATTCCTCCATCTTGCCTTAACTGGCTTGGTGATTCCTCCATTTTGCCTTAACTGGCTGGGTGACTCCTCCATCTTGCCTTAAATGACTGGGTGACTCGTCTATCTTGCCTTAACTGGCTGGGTGACTCGTCCATCTTGCCTTAATTGGCTGGGTGCCCTCATTTGTCCACCTTCACGTGGTGGGGGTGTTACGGCTAACGATCCGCTCGGGCTATATCAGATCAGGTCCAACCATGCTGAATGCTGGCCGACGGGGAGGTCCAAACTAACGGACATAAAGAAAAAGAATTATAGAACCCCACCATGGGACCTGGGTCCTAAGACAAGATCGTATTCGGACGTAAATTCCGCTTTTTCCATTTCCGGAGTGAAAAAATAAGGGGTCTCATTAAAAGGAGGCTTCATACTGAAATGACCTTAAAGGTCAACGTCAAGGTCACTATTGGATGTCCCCCTCGGAATCCAAAAACTTTTCTATTTAAACTTTTTTTTTCTAAACAGCATTCATTCTCGGATTTCCGGGTGGTAGTTTTAAATGGTGTACCCTGTATTATACATATATATACATATATATATATGTATGCATGCGTGCGCGCGAGCGCGTGTGCAAATGCGCAAGTCAAGCAGGACGACCATGGTTTACGATTTTTTATTCAAAAACTATATTTTTTAAAAATTTTAAAAAAATATATATGAAAGGGGACATTGTAAGGTACCTTAAGAAAAATGATGAAGGTGGTCACATAAAAAATTATGCCAAAAAAAAAATTTCGAAAATTTCAAACCAGTTTTTTACTTATTAAAAAAAAAAAAAAAATTCATATTGTTTCTCTCAAATTGTCTTACCTACTTTTCTAACATATTTCAAGTTCATTAAAATCGATCCAGTAGTTTTCGAGAAAAATCAGTTTTTTTATTTTTCTTTCCCTCTCCATAACTTTTTCGAAAAAGCGAATTTTGAGTTCATACTTTCAGAAATTTGAAGTCATCGGGGTAGCAATATATGGACCCAGTTCGGGTGACAGAGCTGTGGGGGCATTTTTTGTATAGTTAACCCCGTATGCCCTTTGTACTAAGTTGCATAGAAGGCTACATAATTCCTGTTAAGGGCAAAATTGCGAAGGTTACAAATTCTGGTAAATTTTACCAACAAAAAGATACTGATAAAAACGTTGAAATTGCGATTGAATTATTGATCAAGAAGGGGGCAATCGAGTCGTATGAAGAATGCGAAGATCAATTCTTATCTTCAACTTTTTTAGTTCTTAAGCCAAACGGTACTTTTCGGTTTATCTTAAATCTAAAACATTTCAACAAATATGTGAGTAAAACACATTTTAAACTTGAAGACATCCGCACAGCTATTCAATTAACATTTCCAAATTACTTTTTAGCCTCAGTTGATTTAGAAGATGCATATTTCCTAATTCCGATTCACCCTGAAAGTAGAAAATATCTTAGATTTAGATACAAAAATGGTATGAAAAGTAATGAAAGTTATTAGAAATTTAAGAAGTAGAGGTTTCTCATCTGTGTATATATCTTGATGCTATTTTGTGTATTGAACGAGAAACCATAAAATTGTTAAAATTTATAGGGTTTTTGATAAATTTTAACAAGTCAAGCCTCTTACCATCTCAGATATGTAAGTTTCTCGGTTTCATCATCAATACAAAAAAATATGCAGTAGAATTACCTGAAGAAAAACGAGAAACTTTAATTCTTTTGATTCAATCTTTTATTGTTAAAGAATCGTGTACTATTAAGAATTCACACATTTAATAGGAAAATTAATTTCATGTCGTCCTGCAGTAGAATATTCATGGCTATACACACAGATTTTGGAAAAAGAAAAACCTTTTTATCTTATTGTAAATGATTATGACTATAACAGGAAAATGTTAAGGCAGAATTAAATTGGTGGAAAAATAACATTAAAAGTAGTGTTCATTACATTAAAGATGACTCGTATGCCATGACTATTCATACAGATGCATCTCTATCAGGCTGGGGAGCCTCAGATGGAACAAAAGAAATTTATGGATTTTGGTCTGCAGAAGAGCGTAAGAATCATATTAACTTCTGAGAATTATTGACAGTTAAAATAGCATTAGTAAGATTAGCTTTTGATATTAAGGATTCTCAAATTTTGATAAAAATAGATAACACTACGCATTATCTTATATGAATAAAATGGGGGGTATTCGGCTTGGTAATTATAGTTGTTTGGCAAGAAAAATTTGGCAGTGGGCTGAAAATAGAAAAAATATTTTGTTTGCTTCTTACATTCCTTCAAAAAATAATGTAATTGCTGATAGACTTTCGCGAATAAAAAACGTTGATACAGAATGGAAATTCAATCAAAACTTGATATTTGCGTAAAAATTGGTCAACCAGAAATCAATCTATTCTCTTCTTACAATAATGCAAAGTGTGAAACATATATTTCATGGAGACCAGAAAAAGAAGCAAAAATGTTAGCTAAAATTAAGAATGAAAAAGCACAAGGTATTGTTGCAGTGCCACATTAGAACAATAAACCATGGTTTCCTTTACTAAATCAATTAATTGTAGGAAAACCACTTATTTTTAATCCGAATTCAAAATTATTAATATCTCCTTGTAGGACCGTGATTCATCCGAGAGCAGAATACCAAAGTTTGATAGCGTGCAGAGCATCCGGCAAGCCTTTATAAGAAAATAAATTCCGGATGAAGCTCTCGATATAATTTTAGCATCCTTAAGAAAATCTACCCTTAAGCAATACGGCTGTGCTCTTAAACAGAGGAATGACTTCGCCGCCAAAGAAATGATAGATTTTTATAATGTCAACGTTAAGACTGTTTTAAAGTTCCTTACTGTTCGCTTTAGGTTGGGTGCATCATATGGCACACTGAACTCTGCTAGAAGTGCGTTGTCCTTAATCTCGAAAGATAAAGTAGGTGATCATCCGGAGATTACGCGTTTTATGAAAGGCATATTTAAATTAAAACCTGTAAGACCTAAATATTCTCATATTTGGGATGTCTCCATCGTATTAAACTATTTAGAACAGATGGCCGAATCAGAATTGGAAAGGTTGACCTATAAGGTTGTTGTACTTTTAGCGCTTACTACAGCCCACAGAGCTCAAACCTTATCAAAGATAATAATTAGTAATGTAAGACAGGTTACAGATGGTTTCGAGATTAGGATTCCGGAGCTGATTAAGACGTCAGGTCCAGATAGGTACCAACCGACCTTACAAGTACCCTTCTTTCCCGACAAACCAAAATTAGTCGTTGCCTCAACCTTATTGTCTTATATTGATAGAACAAGGGCGATAAGAAATAATATCGATCACTTAATCATGTCTTATAAAAAGACCAATCCATGCAGTGTCTTCACAGACCTTAAGTAGATGGGTGAAGTATATCTTATCAGAAAGTGGTGTAGATATTTCTATTTTTTCGAGTCATTCGACTCGACATGTGGCAACATCAACTGCTTTTATTAAAGGTATTGATTTTGATACAATACGAAGAACTACAGGTTGGTCAGAAAGTTCGCAAATATTCGCGCAAGTTCCTAAGTCTCAATAAATTCATACAAATACATTGAGGTCCCTTCCCAATATAAGTATGTATAAATAGAATGAAAACACTAAATTATGAAGGGAAAGGGTCTATGGGAGCGATGGTAGATGGCGCAACGTCTTTTTTCCTTCGGGTGGACGCTGAACTCGTGCGTTGCTATCGAACAGGAGTATACTACATATGTAATGTATTCGAGCGAGGACTTCATATAATTACAATCGAACTTCACTTACAGGTAAATTCGTTTGATTTATTAATTAAATCCTAAACCAAAAGCAGGCAGTTCTAACTAAGTTTAAAAAAATTAAATCCTAAAACTAAAGCAGGCAGCGCGGTCGGAGTTTCGAAAAACTTTTCAGCTGAAAGTACTTCATAAACTTACTTTTTATCACAAAAAATTAACATTAGAACTACAAAAAATTAATCTTTATAGACAATTTTTAATTTATAAAAAATGTTATTTATTTATAACTTCTATCTAATAAAAATACCCTCTTAGCAAAATTTGTTCAAAAAGTTGTGGTAGAAATTTCAGTTAAATCCGATGAAAACTCTGTCGGGAGAAGATTTTTGAATTCGTCATTAAATTTAATTTTTAAAATGTGTTGTTACCAAACAATTATTTTTACAATTTCTAACAATAATGTCCAAGAAAGTTCAACACTAAAGTATGAACCCGAAACTAGCCCACACTTACCAACTCATACTTTTATAATTTCTCCTTTTTTATATTTCTATTACGCCTGTATTTTAAGTATTTTTTCATAAATTTAGTATTACATATGGACCTTTAATTGTTCTTTTTTTTTTATTTTATAGAGCACATTAGGTGCATCCGTTATCCCATTTCTGGTCTGGAATTACCTTCAGCCTACCCACTAAAACCTCTCCCCATGTCACGTGGCTTTAATCCATCCCGGGACAATGTCGCACAGAGACGACTACCGCTGCCAACAGTCTCTTACCCTCAAGCCCTAGTGAGAGCTCGAGGTCTCTGAAGCAGGAACTGCTCTATGGACCTTTAATTGTTAGGAATCCCTGAGGTACATTATTACATACACCATACACTATTCTTCTTTGGTCCACGAGAACTGTGGGCTGAAAAGTATGGGCTAGTTTCAGCCTCATCACTAAAGTTTATAATTAAGCAACAAGCGAATCTCAGGAAAGAGATTTTAATTTGCGCATTTCGGGATTTGGATTTGTGGCTTAATTATGAACTTCAGACTATTAGGTCTAAAAATTCAAATTTTTTCATTTGAAGTAATATTTTTAATATAATAAAACAAAATCACTAATTTTGCAGTCTAGAAGTTTTCCTAAAATTTTCTTCATGATAATAAAATTCTAGCTATTTGCAAATGACTTTATTTGTATCACTTTCAAATTAAAGAGACGGTTGGGGTATATGATGAAATCGTACTTTTCGTTTTATATTGGAAAAAAAAATTCCTTTGGAAATTTTACTATATTTCTTGTAATTCGAAGATAGACTCACTTGTGTTATACACTGTTATATATACTGTTATTTCGGGGATACTTACTATGCTACATTGTCATTTATTTAATGTTCACATTATTTTATCCCAAAAATTATAGTATATTTTAAAACAAGTGAAAGTCTGTTTTCGAATTACTATAAACATTGTAAAATTTCCAAAGGAATTTTTCTCTGTGTAATTTAAATTCTTATCAAATTTTACAACGATGATAAGACGTCTATATAAAAAATAGAATGTTACCTTCTTTACAAAATTTAAAAATTCGGAAAAAACCCTTACAATTTCAATTTTACAAATAAATTTACGATTCGTATATCAGCGTATGATACAAAAAACGATTGATTTTATTAATTATAACGAAGGATTTTTTTCGAATTTTAAAATATATGGAATTGAAAGTATAAAACCAAAATTGCGAAACGCAAAAAGACTCCGGCTGCATTTGACTGACGCAAGGAGGTATTAAACTAGAGTTAGGAGAACCCAAAATACATCCACCACGAAGAATATAAGCGTCTTGAGGAGAGGGGTGCAAGCGAGGGCCATGTTTTTAAAACACCAAAAAAATATTATCCAAAGATATATTTTGAAGTTTTTGATCAAGTAATCATGTCCATAAATGAACGATTTAATTTAACCACCATGACATTGCTAAATTCGTGCGAAGATTTTGTGGCAGGTAAGCCGAATAGTAAATTTTGTAACGAGAGAGAGCGATCTTACGGTCGAAGCGGAGGATCAAGTCAATGCGGAGGCGGTGATGCCCCTACCCACGGAGTGAGCTTCGACCCAACGGTGTAGCGGAGATCGATTCTCGCAGTTCTCCCGGTTGCCGGATACCTTCAGCTCCAGAATTCGAAGGCAGGGAGTAGTTGAAATAAAACTCTCGGTTAAAGGAATAAAGATCGAGGGTGTATTTTATCCTTCGTACATATATGATAAAAATGGTGTCGGCTACATTATTTTACAATCTAAACGCGGGTGTAAGTGTGGCAAAACTCTGGGGTGATTTTCCCCTTTTGGATATTGTTTATATATGGGTCATTCTCCGTCAACCGGTGAACCCGCCTACCCAAAATTGGTTTCAATCAAAATGATCGAGTAAAGGCTTAAAATTCATAAAAAAATAAGGGCTATCAAATGCCGTATGCACATTTTTATTATCCAAAATGGCCGACCCAATATGGCGGCCAAAATGTAGAATTCGATTTATAACAATTTTTAATCACAAAGGAGACATTCACTTACGGTGTTTTTAGGTTCGCTGATTACGAATCCATCATCAGATTTTCAAAATCCAAAATGGCGGATTCAAAATGGCGGATGAAATATCTGGAATATAAATTTATTTGAATAACTCTCATTACTCGGGGGATTATGAAGGTGGAAGAATACGAATTTGGTACCAGATTCTCAAAATCCAAAATGGCGGATTCAAAATAGCGGATGAAATACCTGGAATATAAATTTACTTGAATAATTCTCATTACTCGGGAGATTCTGGAGGTCGCTGAGTTCGAATTTGGTACTAGATTTTCAAAATCCAAAATAGTGGATTCAAAATGACGGACGAAAATCCGAACACTTAAATTTATTTAAATTTATCTAAATATATTGATAACCTTTGTTCGTGCAATAGGTGCTGCTATTGGTGAGGTAATAAAAATATCAATGTGCGCTCGGACATGCCTATATACCCACGCGTGCGCGTATGTTTCATCCACAATTTCAAATTTAGAAAATCTGAAATCGGATTCATATTCAGCGCCATTTTAAACATTGTGACAAATGAGAATCGTTAAATAAATTTAAGTTTTCGGATTTTCGTTAGTCATTTTGAATCCACCATTTTGGATTTTGAAAATCTGGTACCAAATTCGAATTCAGCGACCTCCATAATCCCCCGAGCAATGCGAATTATTCAAGTAAATTTATATTCCAGGTATTTCATCCGCCATTTTAAATCCGCCATTTTGGGTTTTGAAAATCTGGTACCAATTTCGTATTCTGCCACCTTCATAATCCCCCGAGTAATGAGAGATATTCAAGTAAATTTATATTCCAGATATTTCATCCGCCATTTTGGATTTTGAAAATCTGATGATGGATTCGTAATCAGCGAACCCAAAAACACCGTAAGTGAATGTCTCCTTTGTGATTAAAAATTGTTATAAATCGAATTCTACATTTTGGCCGCCATATTGGGTCGGCCATTTTGGATAATAAAAATGTGCATACGGGATTTGATAGCCCTTATTTTTTAATGAATTGCAAGCCTTTACTCGATCATTTTTATTGAAACCAATTTTGGGTAGGCGGGTTCACAGGTTGACGGAGAATGACCCTTATATATATATATAGATATACACTGTAATCGCTGTATCCGACACGTGGGGTAATTTTCCCCAATTGAGATCCTCCTGGGGTGGCTTTCCCCGGAGGCGAAGGATGCCCTCTATTCCTGGACAGAAATTAAATAAGGTTAAAGAATTAAACCTAGACGTTTTATTATCGCGGAGATGTTAGACCCGCCATCTGCGGGAAAAAACACGGATTGCGGACGCGACTCTCTGGCGAGAGTATACCGGAGGATATAGATGACCCCTTGGCCGAGAGATTAGCCTACGAAACGAGCCGGGTACTTCGGTCGGTCGAAAGTGCGGGGTAAGGAGTGACCGAAGGTCACGGACGAGACGGACGGGTGGAGAATATCTCCCAGGAACGGTGTCGGCCACTTACTGGACCGTCGGAAACGGGTTTTCGGGTTCGACCTTAGCGGAGGTGCAGACGGTCATGCGGACGGGTTTGACCTCTATCGGAAGTGCGGAAGGTCAGTGGAATACGGAGACAGCAGGGTCATCGGCACGTAAAATCATGTCGCAGATGTGCCCTACTGTTGCCTGTCAGCAGCGCCTCCACCTCGGCACGTAAAATCACGTCGCCGATAGGAGCCGTGGAACTCGGCAACGGCGGAAGAGCGGGTAGGGAACGTCGACTTGCCACGAAAAATCCCGTAGGCAAGTTAACGACTCCCCCATCGGAGCACCTTCACCTTCACACGAATAATCCCGTCGTGGAGGTGTAGGATGTTCCGTAGAACGGACGAGGAAACGGAACGGAGCGGGTACGGAGGGTTTCCGACGCCTTTTGCCACGAAAAATCCCGTCGGCAAGAGGTCCGGGATCGTCTTGTGCCAGCTTCCTTGTCTACACGGAGAATTCCGTGGTAGATAGTCGGCTAGCACCGACGACTCGACTCATCGTTTTCGACTCCGAGCGCTGCCTTTGAACCATTGGCGGGAGCACTCTCGTAGCGCGAACGCTCGGAAGCCTGGCGTTATTGCGGCGCACTAGCGCTTGCCTCCCCGATTGGGCGGCGCGCGGCTTACGCCGCAACGAGGATGGACTGCAACGTTTCTCTCGTTGCACTCCCTCCTCGTTTCGGAAGCTGGAGCGTGGGAAAAGTTTTTAGACTTACCCTTCTTATAGGTCCGGCATAACGGACCTTTCCTGTCGGCGTCAGACGGATCTTCTGGCGACACCCGTTGCAATGCAGGGTGTACTTGGTGACACCTACGGGCACCTCCACCCAAGTGCCGTCGGGTAGTTGCACGGTTTGCATGGACCGACGTGGTCTCGACCCGATACCCTGGGTGCTGGTACTTACAGCGACGGGCTGTGTGATACCGGAAGGTGGGCGTGCGGTCGGCGTGACGATCCTGGGCCTCGTCGGGATGCGGCGTTCTGTCGGAAGAACGAGATTCTCCGGGCTGCAAAGCTCGGTGCTTTGTGCCGGATGCAGATCGTGTGGAGAGGTTGACGCGCACGCATTTTTCGTCGCCCACATTTCCTCGAACTCGTATGTGGGTTGACACGCGGCTTCGAGATCTGCCAAGATCTGGTCGAGATCCTCTAGATCTGACATTCTGCCTAGTTACTGACGCACAATTGCTTTTGAATTTATTGTTCGTAGTATTTCTCATATTTGTCGAGTTAAGCGGATTATCGATAATTACTTTATTATCTGTATTTGTGTCCGCGCAAAAGGGCTTTAACTCGCTAATGTGAATGTGTTTAGCTTGTTTACCTCGTTGGTCTTTCAAGTTAAATACCACAGGCGAGATTTTCTTTATTACGGTAAATGGGCCCTCGTATTTTTCGTCGAGCTTGGCATTAGTGCCACTAAGCTTGTTTGACAATATGTGCTTACGTTTTAGAACACTGGCTCCGATGCCAGGTGTCCATTTTCGCCGGCGCATGTTATAATGCTTCTTTTGCGCAGTAAATGATTTTGCCATTTTTGCGTGCGCTTGTTCGAGCGTATGGCGTAGTTGCGCGCCTCGCTGTTCAAAATCTACCGGTGTTTTCCGCGGGGATTCCCCTGCAGCGCATCCCGGCGGAACGGGTTCTCTGCCGTATACTAAATAAGCCGGGGAATACCCGGTTGAACTATGCATGGCCGTATTGTAGGCGAACATAACCTCAGGAAGGAGCATGTCCCATTGTTTATGTTTCCTACCTACATATTGTGCAACCATGGTTTTGATGACTTTATTCGTTCTTTCGACGGGGTTACACTGTGGTGTATACGGAGGGGTATTTCGATGCGCGATACTAAATTTTCGGAGCATATCTTCCAGAGCATGGCCTGCGAATTGAGGACCATTGTCACTCACCACTGTTTTCGGTGATCCGTATCGTAGTAGCACCTGGCGTTTAAAGACGTCAGCTACCGCAGGTCCGGTGGCTTTTCGAAGTGGAGCGAGTTCCACCCATTTTGTAAGGCGATCTTGCATTACCAAAATCCACGTAAAGCCCTGTGATGTCCGTGGTAATGCACCGACCAAGTCCATTGACACCATTTCCCATGCCGTGTCGACATTGGTAGCGTGCAATTTTCCGGGAAGCGCCTGCTGTGAGGATTTGTATTTTTGGCAATTCGCACAGTTACGAACGTGAGCTGCACCGTCTCGCAGCATCCCGGGCCAATAATAGTATCATGACAAACGGACGAGGGTTTTGCTGATACCCAGATGTCCGGATGTCGGCTCGTCATGCGCTTCATTCAATATTTTGGAGCGGTCCTCCTTTGGCACCCATAACTTCCAACAGTCTCTGTCGTCTTCCTCATTAAAGTCGAGACTGTGTAGTATACGACGATATAATTTTCCATCGTAGACTACGGAGTATACAGTTGTACCACGGGCACTTAAATGACGAATCGATGCTTTGAACCTCCAAGGGATTACGCGATAATGCATCCGCGAGACCGTTTTCGGTTCCTCGTCGGTAATCTAGCTGGTAATCCCATTGACTGAGTTCAAAAGCCCAACGTGCGATTCGGCCGGCAGGACTATCGATTTTTCCGAGCCATTTCAATGCCTGGTGGTCAGTCAGGACAGTGAATTTATAGCCCTCTAAATAGTCACGCATTTTCCAAATGCCCCACTTTATGGCGAGACATTCCAACTCTGTAGCAGAATAATTCCGTTCTGCTTTATTCAGTGTGCGACTAGCGTATGCGATTACTCGCTCCTGCCCATCGATTGTTTGCGTTAAAGCGGCTCCGAGGCCGTCGATAGAGGCATCGGTCTGTAGCACGAATTCCTGGGAAAAATCGGGACAGGCCAAGACTGGGCTTGTCACGAGAGTATTCCGAATATGCTCGAATGCCTTTTGTTGCTCCTCTCCCCACTCCCATTTACTTTTCTTGGACAGTAATTTATTTAACGGTGCGGTTACCCGAGATGCGCATGGGATAAACCGTCGGTACCATGAAATGATACCGTTGAACCGCTGTAGATCCTTGCTATTTTTCGGAACCGGGATGGAGCTGATCGCTGAGATCTTCTCAGGGTCCGTGTGTATGCCCTCTTGAGTGATTACGTGCCCCAAATATCGGAGCTGTTTGCGTCCGAATTGACATTTTTCCCAGTTTGGGGAAAGATTTGCGGTTTTTAAACGCCGTAGTACCTCGGTTATTAGGTTTAGATGCTCGTCGACGGTAGCCGTAGCGATAATAATATCGTCAAGGGAGACGGATACGTAAGGCTCTATCTAACTCGGGTGTTATGACCCGGTCTACCAGCCTTTGAAATGCAGCGGGGGCTGAGTGCAGTCCAAACGGTGAACTGCATAAGCCCTCTGCCGAGGACCGTAAACGCTGTGAGCGGTTTGCTGCGTTCGCTGAGCGGAACCTGCCAATAACCATTTTTGAGATCTATGGTCGACAGATATCGGGCTCCTCGTAATTTGTTAAGAGTGGCATGTATCTGCGGGAGGGGATATGCAGCTTTTTTAGTAACTTTATTTAGACGCCTAAAGTCTACACAAACGCGATATTTCCCGTCGTTCTTTTTTGCCAGAACGAGAGGCGAGCTCCAAGGGCTCGAAGAAGGTTCAATGACTCCATCTCGGGCCATCTCGTTGATATGCTGGTCGATAATAGCCTGCATGGCTGGATTTCGCGGTCTATACCGCTGCTTTATGGGCGTAGGATCGGACAGTTTAATGTCATATGTGACGAGAGGGGTAACACCTGAGACATTTGAAAACTGCTCCTTGGCCGTAGTTAAGAGTGAATCGAGTTGACGTTTTTCCTCTCTCGACAGTTCGACGGGACACTTCACGGAGACCTAGTAAGTCTGGCTCACTTGTCCGAGGACGTGACCTTGAAGCGAGATCTGGACTCCAAGTCGTGAGAGGATGTCCATTCCGAGTAGAACGTCGTGAGAGAGGTTTTCCATAAGAAGGAATGTGGCTCTCATGGTGACACCGTTGAACGTGCCTGTACCTGTTATGCAGGTCGTGATGGCTGTCGTGGACCCATCCGCCATGGATGCTGTACCGTTCCACGAATTTTCGTGCCAACCATTTTGTAGAGCAATCTCGTAAACTTGAAGGTTTACAAAAGAATTTACCGCGCCGGAATCAACTAATGCGTCGGTTTCGGTTTCGCCGATTTTGACCTTGACAAAGCAGCGGGTGTCGGATTTGTCACGGGCCGAGTCGAACCTGATATGGACCCGGCCCGGCTCCCGTTTCCCGACGGTATGCCGTGACAGTCTTTAGTGATCACATTGTCTCGTCCGCATTGTGAACAAAAGATGCGCTGCGCGTTCGGACATTCTTTTTTCGCATGACCGGGCTCTTTACAGCGCCAACAGCACGTATTCTTGTCATACGTGTCCGGTGGGTTTACCACAGCTGCCTGTCGAAAGGAGAGAGACTTTGAGTCTCCTTTCTTTATGTCTTTGATAGCGGATTCGTAATCCTCCGCTGTCTGGATCAAATCGAGTACATTATGGACTTGTGATCTTGGGACGTGTAGTCGTAACTCTGGTTTAAGGTTATAATATATATTGTCGAGCTGTTCTTCGACATTGTAACCACCACGGCGGCGCATCAAAGTACACATTGCGGTACTGTATGTACGCACAGATTCGTTTGGGTCTTGTTTGCGTTCAGCAATTAGTCGCCCAAGATTCCGCTGTTCGGTACTAGAGAGAAAGAATGCTCTCAAGGCTTCTTCTAGTTCTCCCCAAGTCGGATATTGGTCCCCGAAGTTCCTCAGCCACATAAGAGCTACTCCTCTTAGTAATTCGGAGGCTCCTCGGCGAAGCTGTGCAGGTGTGAAACCATACACTTGTCGAATTTCCTCAATTCGTTCTAGGAACGAGTACACATCTTTTCCTTCGAAAAAACAGTTTAGTTTGCGGAATTGGTCGACCACCCGGTGCTCCTCCGGATGTCGTACCATTAGTGGAGGGGGGACCCTGAACTGGTTCTGCCCTTCCGGATATTGCAGTATTTGAGGAGGGAAAATCCTATGCGGATTCTGCCCTTCCGGTAGAACGGGAATCTCTTGCCGGTCTAAATCGTTCGGTTGAGGCGGATGACCTTGACCTTGTGGAGACGACGTGGCGTATCCTTGTCGGTTTACTCTTTCAGCATCACGGAAATCTTCGGCGAGGTCGCGGGTGAGGTCAGCCTCCTCGTCGTAGTCTTCAGGATCATCTTCTTGATCTTCGAAGAGATCCTCATTTTTTCGAATGAAGCGAAGCAGTCTTTGCCTCACTTCCACGAGAGTACCGGTGCCGTCGAGTTGGTGACGAGCCAACTCGGCCAGGACACCTGCCTTGTTCAGTTTGTACACCCAAGATACCTTCATTTCTTACAAGGTAGGGGTACTTACTTTCAGTGACTCTTACTAGTCGGACGAATAAGCTAACGGGCGGGGGACATTTGGAGAGTCTTGTGACACTTTAATCACCTCTTGACATCTCAATCAAGTCCCTGTTCGGGCGCCATGTAACGAGAGAGAGCGATCTTACGGTCGAAGCGGAAGGTCAAGTCAATGCGGAGGCGGTGATGCCACTACCCACGGAATGAGCTTCGACCCAACGGTGTAGCGGAGATCGATTCTCGCAGTTCTCCCTGTTGCCGGATACCTTCAGCTGCAGAATTCGAAGGCAGGGAGTAGTTGAAATAAAACTCTCGGTTAAAGGAATAAAGATCGAGGGTGTATTTTATCCTTCGTACATATATGATAAAAATGGTGTCGGCTACATTATTTTACAATCTAAACGCGGGTGTAAGTGTGGCAAAACTCTGGGGTGATTTTTCCCTTTTGGATATTGTTTATATATATATATATATATATATATATATATATATATAGATATACACTGTAACCGCTGTATCCGACACGTGGGGTGATTTTCCCCAACTGAGATCCTCCTGGGGTTACTTTCCCCGGAGGCGAAGGATGCCCTCTATTCCTGGACAGAAATTAAATAAGGTTAAAGAATTAAACCTAGACGTTTTATTATCGCGGAGATGTTAGACCCGCCATCTGCGGGAAAAAACACGGATTGCGGACACGACTCTCTGGTGAGAGTATACCGGAGGGTATAGATGACCCCCTGGCCGAGAGATTGGCCTACGGAACGAGACAGGTACTTCGGTCGGTCGGACGTGCGGGGTAAGGAGTGACCGAAGGTCACGGACGAGACGGACGGGTGGAGAATATCTCCCAGGAACGGTGTCGGCCACTTACTGGACCGTCGGAAACGGGTTTTCGGGTTCGACCTTAGCGGAGGTGCAGAAGGTCATGCGGACGGGTTTGACCTCTATCGGAAGTGCGGAAGGTCAGTGGAATACGGAGACAGTAGGGTCATCGGCACGTAAAATCACGTCGCCGATAGGAGCCGTGGAACTCGGGAATGACGGAAGAGCAGGTAGGGAACGTCGACTTGCCACGAAAAATCTCGTAAGCAAGTTAACGGCTCCCCCATCGGAGCACCTTCACCTTCACACGAATAATCCCGTCGTGGAGGTGTAGGATGTTCCGTAGAACGGACGAGGAAACGGAACGGAGCGGGTACGGAGGGTTTCCGACGCCTTTTACCACGAAAAATCCTGTCGGCAAAAGGTCCGGGATCGTCTTGTGCCAGCTTCCTGGTCTACACGGAGAATCCCGTGGTAGATAGTCGGCTAGCACCGACGACTCGACTCATCGTTTTCGACTCCGAGCGCTGCCTTTGAACCATTGGCGGGAGCACTCTCTTAGCGCGAACGCTCGGAAGCCTGGCGTCATTGCGGCGCACTAGCGCTGGCCTCCCCGCTTGGGCGGCGCGCGGCTTACGCCGCAACGAGGATGGACTGCACGTCTCTCTCGTTGCAATTTTACAACTTTAACAACACACAAAGTGTAAACAAAATAACTCGCTGTCAAAATCTGACTCGAATAGAGTGAACGATTTTGATAAACAAAAATTACAATTGTACCGCGACATGTTTATCGAAATCGCATCGTCAAGACAAGTTTCGTTCAAATGCTAGGGTGATGTTGTGAAGTTTATTCAAGAGAATTCGGAAATCGGCGAACTTGTACCTATGTATACAAAATTACTTTGTGGTCTTTTGACGATCCCTGCAACCTCGTGTACAAATGAAAGGTCATTTTCGCATTTGAGATACTTAAAAAAATAATTACGATCGACCATGACGTTTAAATCATATTTCCACATTACATACACACCAAAATTATGTAGATGCATTAGACATAGAAGAGCTTATGAATGTATTTATTAAGAAGAGCACACAAAGAGCCGCTACTTTAGCAGTGTAAAAAAAAATGAGTATTTATTTGTACCCCTCCTCAGGTAGCACATTCCATATGCTATAAAATTTCATGCCGCCGGCCCTGTATACAGTATCTCAATATGCAGTCTGTGCTCTGATTCGTTGTTTGATGCAATCAAAATATCGTCTACGTACGCATACGCGAAATCCAACCCCTGAACGACTTCATCGATAAACCGTTGGAACTTTTGCTCCGCGTTACTTAAACCGAACGGCATTTCAAGGAATTCGAATAACCCAAACGGGGTTATGATCGCCGTTTTGGGTACATCCTTAATAGCCACCGGTATTTGGTTATACGCGCGCACGAGATTCAATTTGCTAAAGAATGTCTTACCTTTTAATGTTACGGAAAAGTCTTCGAGGCCTGCGATTGGGTATTGACGGGTACTGTCTTTGCGTTAAGCGCTCCATAATCGCAGAATGGTTGCCAATCTCCATTGGATTTACGCACTATGTACATCGAGGAAGCCCACCAGCTTTTTGATCTCCGTAAAATACCCAATTGTGCCATTAGTCCGAATTTATCTTTCGCAGTAACTTATTAGGGGGAGAACGTCTAGCGCGTGCTGTGCTTGGCTGTCCTGGAATAGTTCAGATGTATTGAATAGTTTCGTGCTTCACCTCTGTGTCTAAAGCGGGAGGTTTAATTATATTCGGGAATTTGGCTAATATAGCTTTATATTGCGCATCTACGCTTGGAATCCTGATCTCCGTAATTCCTTGCATTACATCGAGAGCCATTAATTGTCAGTTCGTGACTCGGTCTAATAGTAATCCATTTTTTGCATCAACCAACAAACCGTAGTGCACGAGAAAGTCAACACCTATGATTGGTTGCGTTACGTCGGCCACAACGAATCTCCAAACAAAGCTTCATCTCAAACCTAGATTAAGTTCTAAGACTTGAAATCCATACGTTTTAATTGGAGTTCCGTTTGCTGCTTCTAAGAGGTACGTATCTGGTTTCCTGAATTTAACGAGATTATGTGGGAACACGCATAGTTCCGCACCCGTATCGATTAGGAATTTCAACTTCCTCTTTCTGTCAGCTACAAAAATGCGGCCCGAAAAATTTGTCGAACGTACTGTCCACTGGTGTTGGTATCCCGGCCAACATTTTCAATCGTCGTAAAAAAGCCGATGGAGTTCGATCTTCTATTTCTTCTTCCTCTAATAAAGCCCTGAGTTTACTTTCTTTCGACACGGTCAATCGTTGAATTAACGCGTTTTTTAACGTTGAATACTTCTGCAACGTCGGAGGAATTCGGATCACGTCTGCGACTTCTGCGGCTATCTTATGCTCGAGGTTTACCACTAAATGAGCATATTTAGTGTCCTCTGATTTAATTTGTGCTAATGTGAATTGTTGTTCTAAATGCACGAACAACATCTCTGGGTCCTCGGCCCAGAAAGGTGGGACATGCTGGCCAATCTTATTTATTGTACCCAAATTTGTAAATAATCCTAACTGGTTTTGCATCGAAGTATTCAACGTTGAATCCGAGATTCCCGCGGGTCCATTCTCGTTTCCCGTACTAGCCATCTTTTAAACTGTCCCTAATTGACTAAAGTTTTCGCAAATTTTTAATTCCGTACAGAACGCCGCTGGATCCTAAAAAGAAATGCCCACTGATTGGTCCGAGGCGGAAGAAACAGCCAGTGAGACAAATCACAATCCAACGAATTATCCGAAATAACTTCTAATTTTACGTGCTCGGAACAAGTAAGGTATCTTGGGATTTGAAACAAATCACAAAGGAATAAAGTATATTAACTTGATTCCATCGATCATTATTTTGGATCGTTGGGAAATAATCTTAGGACTAAGCGGAACCTGAACTTTGCGCCAGTTGTTTACGTTGTTCGCGCCTTAGCTTTTTGCGTCAATTACGCTCACGGTTTTGTTTGACCTTCTCCAGGTCTGTATAATCTGTATAATACTTATTTCCGGTAATACCAAGTATGTATTTCGCCTGCCTCGATATCCTTACGCGTCGGCGTGTGTACGGGATGCAATCGAAGATCGTTGGGATATAAACTGGTAGCTACGGAGTATACTCGTGAACTAAGATATTCGGCGACTATTAACTCCGGTTTTCATAAAGGTGTTTCATCCGGAATGTGAAGTATCCGCGAATTTGGTTCGCCGGAATAACTCGCTAATTCTTCGTTTAATGATTCCGGAAGCGGTCTGACAAATACCTGCGGAACATCCAACTGTATTTCTAAACTCCGGTGTGGCTCTATGACAACATCTAAATTAAAAGCTTTGGCTGACCGGGCCCGAAGCGCGGCACGAATCTGTGCGTCTATCTGCGAACGCGGTGGTACGCGCATTACGTTTAAAGAAAACCCCGAAATGCGACTCTTGGCGGAAAACGCTGGACGCCTCGTTGAAGCGATAGGTATGAGAAAAAATTGGTCCAACAGCACTACGTCGGTTTGACGCCACCGTGATCAGCAGACCACCTAAGCACCTGGAAGTCTTCTCCGGGTTGTCGAGGATGATAATGGAGCTGTATGGACCTCCTTGGACACGCCGCTACTGTCGACCCGCCGTTACCACCGGGATGAAGATCGAGTTTCCAAAAGCTTCTCGAGTTAATTGGCCCTAAAAAGGGCCGGTTCGAAAGAAGTCAGTTCTTTCGTCACTATTAATGCGGCTAAGCCGCTCTGCCGAAAATCCGCTCCTCCCGGATTCGTCCCCAGGTAGAGGCCTGGCCTGCCGCGCCAGGTGAGGATCGCTGCCGTCCTCGTATCCGGGTAAGATTGAGCTGCCCCTGGCCTTGCACGATAGGTGAAGTTCCACGTCGCTCTCTTCTCCCGTAGATGATCTCGTTACCGTGGAGAGCTCCTACTGCGTTGACGTCTCGTTTTCGAATCAATCCCCTCGGCTTACCGCGCCTATTTATATACCCGCGATACGTGCGAGGCCGCGCCAATAAAATTATTCGCGATTCCAGCGGGTGGAGCCCGCTGCTCCGATCAACGCGTTCTGTGATTTATCGCGTAAACAACGCCTGAAGCATGAAATATTAAAGCTTTTACGATTTTACTTTCTATTATAATATTTCGCGTAAATTTCATTTAAATTTACTTTACATTATTTTAATAAAGGTTAAGATGACGCCCAGCCATCATACCGGGGGATTACAACTTAAACCGAGTGTTTATAAAAAAACCGATGCGTTCTTGCAGTAATGTTTTGTATGCGTTACAATCATTCTTAAGCCTATTAGCGGAGTCGCTAACAATTCGCCTTTAAAACTTCGCGTAGTAAAAATGAATAACGATATTATTTCATTATTAGATTCATCATTCTTTGAAAGTTTATATCGAGCGTCCTTGCATTGTTTATGTTGCCGAACGCCCGACAATACCTTGTTATTATTTTCGTCCCGTTAATATCTCACTTGTTCGAGTCTCCTAACGATTTTCCTATTTTCATCGAATATTATCTTGTCTAATAGAATATAACACTAATGCATTTTCCGTGAACAACTGGGAAAAAGAACCAAACGTGCCTTTGCAATACATTGCCACATCGGACCAATCAGCGCGCTCCAAGACGGCGTATTAGATCTTTAGAGATCTTTCGAGAGTAGATTTTACAAAAATAAATCAATTTCATTTTCCGCTACATTTTTGTTATTATTATTACCTAAATAACAACTGTTAATAGCAACATTTGTTTTTGATCTCGCTCAATCTGCCGAAAAATAATTCTCTGGCAGGGTGTCCGATTGTTCTTTCTTTATTTCCCCATCAACATTCATTTAAAAGTTGTTGCGTGACTTCATCAATAAAAAAACTCCACATTCTTAAAATGTTTATCGACAGTGAAAATGCAATGTAAATTCACAATATTATAAATAAATTTTAAATTACTCTTTACCACCAAATAAAAATACTTGTGATAAATAACGTCAAACAGTGCATAAGAAGGGTCATTACTTGCACGTTTTGAAGAATACGTTTATAATTTTATTTATCTTCAAAGTATGTTCTTTTACAAATAATAATTATGAATTTACATTATTTTTCTGGTCAAACTTGAATAATATTTAGAAACTGAAGAGCGTCGCGATTCACGGCCCAAAATAACAATTTCTTTCAAAAAAATTGTCTTATCACAATTTTTTTAAGTGATACCTTGGTATTCGACATAAATTTTAAGGGTTTTCAATACTCCACCTGACCAATTCCATTTCAAATCCTGCAAAAAGTTTCAAATTTAAAATCATATTTTATACGATTTTTATTGTTTTTTAGGTAAATAAAGAGATACGTATATTTTGTATTACACAAAATCTCTCGCTGGTGATTTCATTTTTGTCCGAAACAGGTAGGAAATTATTTTTAAATCTTTGTATTTCCGTTAAAATGTAATTAAATTTTTTTTTATGTAACCGTATTAGTAGCGTACCGGATTCGTGTGTACAGCATTCTTTTTATGTATTTTTTAGAGCCTGTGTTATTTACATATTTATGTAACCGTAACAGAAGCGTTCCGGAATCGTGTGTATACCGTTCTTTTTATGTATTTTTTATAATAATTGGTGCACTCAACCCTTAAGAATTTACTGTAATTCATATATGGGAAATAAACTTATATTATCTATCTTATCTCTATTTCCGTTAAAAATCGATATTTTAACATTCTGTTATTCACATATATGTATATATGCACCCATACACTTTTTTAGGCATTTCTAAGATGGTAAATGTTTTTCAATTTTCTATGCAGAAATCTAATATTACATATTAAAATTTAGTATTTATTAATAAAAAGACTCAAACCCTGTTTAGCGAAAAAAATGTAAAATTGGACTATTTAGATTTGTATTATTACAAATGTATTGCGTCTTACAATTTTTAATATTTTTCAGCGATGATTTTTTTTCTATGCATATTTTGTAATTTTAAACTTTTCACATTAACAAAAGTGGTAAAGAATGGAAAATTATGAACTGATAAAATTAAAATTTGGACATATGTACCACTCTGTGCGTTTTTAGATAGAAAATGATGAAAACAAATAAAACCTTAGCTGAAAATGAAAATATAACTATACACTACTGTTACATATTTGCAAAAAAAGTTTTAGCCATCTATTCTATGCGATAACTTCATAGAAACGATTTTCCGAAGAAGACGTACGAGTTACCTCGTCCAAATCCGTCGGATAGCCGGCAGAAATTCTATCGCAAGAAAGAAAATGAGCTTTGTCGTTGAAACTATCGGCAGCGATTATAGACCCTATAATATCTGCTATTGGACGATCGTTGTAAATGCATATGTATGTATATATGCTATAGCATCGATTTTCGGGATGCTCTTGGCGATCTCGGCCAACTTCGGTCTTCCCCCACTAACAAACTAATGCATGTATTCTGAAATCTGCATGACACTTCGAAATGGGGACCAATGTCCGGGGATCAAGATTCTCCGAAAAACTTGGCTAAAAGAGCAGCCAAGTTTTTTACAAGCCAGTTGTGGAATGCTTGGAATAAGAGCCAATGTCTATATTATTGATGATAATGTATCGATTTTTAAAGTTCATTAAATTCATTAATAACATTTTTTTATTAAATGGTAATTTCATTAAACAAATGATTAGAATTACTTTGATTTCAAAGAAGTTTCTTGAAAAATTTTGAGGTGTTCTGAATGTACGCAAAATTTTCTTTCCAAATTATTGTATATTGCATTAATGGATAGTTTTATTCATTAGAAAGAACTTGGTCTTATTACATGATTTCACTGCTTTTTGTAGAATATAGCTTTATAATTGTATATAATTTAATTCTGACAGCATTTTTTGTGGTAATTATTTTTTACTAATAAGAACTTATCGAGTTTTTTTACAAGAAGTGTTTTTTGGGGGATTTGGGGGGCGGTACAAATATTTTATCTGATAAAATTAAAAATTACAGTGCGCGATACCTGGAACCCCTAATCGGCGATCGTTAACAACTGGTGAACCTATCTTAGCTGATCATATAATAAAGAAAAAGAATTTTCAATCCTTGAAATGGTGATGATAAAACTGATATACAGGGTCATCGAAAAGTATCGGACCCCCCTAATATCTTCAGTTAGAATGCATTTATGAGAAAATGTCCAATAGCAAAGTTGTATGGTTTCAAGCGGGGAGTAAGATGGTGACCTTGACTTTGACCTTGACCATGTCCTTCAAGGTCATTTCAAGGTCAATCATATTTTTTTAAATAGAACCCCCTACATTTTATTGCATATTCTTATAGCTTATCTCGAGAGCTTTCCAAAACACTACAATAAAATATTTTTTTATTAAGTACTTTTTGAGTTATAAAGGTTTGAAGTTAACAATTTTTTGACACAAAATGTAGAATATCTTGTAAAATATTATTTAGTTTTCAGTAATCATAACCTTAATACTTTTGTGCGCGGAATATGCAATAAAATGGTTATGATTACTGAAAACTAAATAATATTTTACAAGATATTCTACATTTTGTGTCAAAAAATTGTTAACTTCAAACCTTTATAACTCAAAAAGTACTTAATAAAAAAATATTTTATTATAGTGTTTTGGAAAGCTCTCGAGATAAGCTATAAGAGTATGCAATAAAATGTAGGGGGTTCTATTTAAAAAAATAAGATTGACCTTGAAATGACCTTGAAGGACATGGTCAAGGTCAATGTCAAGGTCATAATCTTACTCCCCGCTTGAAACCATACAACTTTGCTATTGGACATTTTCTCCTAAGTGCATTCTAACTGAAGATATTAGGGGGTCCGATACTTTTCGATGACCCTGTATGTAATTGTTTTGGATACAGTTTTAAATTAAATAAAAAGAGTTGTTTAAGAAAATATGAGGAGATGTTTATCATAAATGAAGACTATTTAGATAAGAGCAGCCCACTGACACTCTCTTAGTTCAGTTGACTACCACTTGTCCGCCTTGGCTGCTGGCGCTGGCGTTGTGGCGGCCGCCTCAATAACACAAGTATGCACTTACACCTAGCGAATTTAATTCGCACGGGGAATTACCTCGGATTTCTGTGTTTCTCACATTAAGATATATAGGTAAAAACAAGGATGACTGCGGGTATATCCGTGCAAATTAAATTCATTGGGTGTACATATGGGCAAATCCACGAAACTTTTAACTTTCAGTGTCGAAATTATTTTTTATTAAACTTTCAAGCAGAATGTTGTTCTTTGGCATATGACTTCATATGCCCTTTACAAGTAATAATTGACTGTTGTTACTCATTTTTACTAAACGCCCTTAAGATGGGGTCTCAATACTACCTCACTTTTATACTTAAAGCTGTAAAATAAACGAAAGTGATTTGATTTAGGTGAAAAATGGTACTTGGTATCTAGGGGTTTTCGAGGTCGCTGATCGTGAATCCATCATCTAAATTTGTAATTTCAAAATGGCGGACTCAATATGGCGGATAAAAAAGGTTACAAGTCATTTGATTTGCACGAAACATGGTATTTAGGGGTTTTTCAGGTTCCTGATCATAAATCCAATGTCATAAATTATAATTTCAAAATGGCGGATCCAATATGGCGGACATATTTTCAAAAATATTTCGGATTTCCGTACAAATTGGTATCTAGGAGTTATCGAAGTCCACAGGTCGACAAAAATTGACTTGCTTTCTGATTCAAGCATCGGACCAGACTTATCTTATAGATTTTTCATCGCTGAACACGAATCTGACTTCAAAAATTGCCCATCACGTCGAGATTTTGAGAAAAACAAATTCAAAAACTCCAAAAATCCTGTTTTTTCCAGTTTTTGATCACGTGTAGAAAGTGAAGCTCATGTGCTACAAGTCTCTAACTAGACTTAAATTCTAGCTTGAACCCTCAGCTAAAGGAATCAAATCGAGTAGTCACTGAATCAGTCACAAATTTTCATGTATCATAACTTTTTCCCGCACGCACGCACTGTACTGGCACTGACACTGCCGTGCATATATGCAATAGTGGCGTGCACATTTACAAATTATATTTATGCCATTTACTGTTTTTGTGATAAGGTCAATAACTCGTTATGAATTTCTGGGCAAAGTTTAAAAATTCAAAATGGCGGATTCAAAATGGCGGACATACAATTTTGAAACTCAATGTGTTTCATTGAAATCCTGCTCTCGGCATTACCCAGGATCAACGACATGGACGTAGCACGAAACTGATCCCTTCGGGGTGTTGGTTTACTGTGAGTAATCCCCTTGCCTCTCACGTATGTGCGTGTGTGTGTGCGTGCGAGCGTGCGCGCGTGACAGTAGAGATTAGGACCCCATGGTACGTCACTTCCACGGTATTTTTCGACTCCAAACCCTCTCTGTGTGAGGTGTGTGCATGCCCGCGTCCTTCCAATCCGGAGTGGAAGGTGTATCATTCGAAAATTTTGTATACCGCTGGCGTTAGCGTAATCCAACATGCACCCCGTGGAGGTCGCACAGTCGGATTTGCATGTCTTCGGGGTGCTTTGATCAGGTGGTTCCCCTTGCCGTCACCTGTTTGTGTGTGTGTGTGTGTGTGTGTGTGTGTGTGTGTGTGTGTGTGTGTGTGTATTTGGATATTCGATATTTCATTTATTTTTTCCAGAAAATCCATAAGTATTTATTGCGCAAAAGTAACAATTGGTAAAATGATCAGTTGGTTCTTTCCATATCATTGGACTACCAAAAGTCATGGAAGGACGTTCTCTACGGCTCCATAAAAATAAAGCTGATGTGCAATGATTACAGGAGAATTTTGGAGTCCAACTTTTATCTAAATTCGTTACTTTGAAACCAAAATAAAATTCATATATTTGTTTTACATTAGGCGTCAATGTCCGTCTCTGCTTTTTTGTCATAAACTGTCCACAAGTGTAACAAAACGAATTTGGATCTGTTTTGCAATTTCTAGGCATCTTAAATTAGAAGAATCAATATTAAAGTTTAAATAGTGGAAAACTTGTAATTTTGAATATTATTTAAACCAGGTAAAGTTAATAAGTTTCTGAAAAGAACAGATTGGGATTGTAGTCCGCAAAACGGCTTGAAAAGGATTGATCCAGAAATTTATATTAAAATGTCAGAAATAATATCAGAAACTTTTTCAGCATAATACGACTATGCTTAGCGCTCCTCGGTCAGCTCCTTATGTACCAAACGAAAATGCATTTGTACTACGGGAGAGAACTAGAGCCTCGGCAGTCTACGCGCGCATCTGGCGACGGTGATGCTAACTATGTCGCGTGTACGGAACACTAGAAAATTTTAACCAGAAAATATATTACCAGGAAAATGCACACAGATCATACTGGTTAATATTTTCTGTTATTTTAACTAGGACAAATCCTAAAATATAATAAGAACTTTCTTAATGAAACCTATCTAGTTTTGACCAAAAGTATTTTTCTGACTGCAGACCCCAAATTTCAATCAAATCTTATGACTTATATTTTTAATTCTTTAATTTTTACTTGAGATTCGTAATCAGTGACTATAAAAACTTCCATATACCAAATTTCAATAAAACACATTGAGTTTCAAAATTGTATGTCCGCCATTTTGAATCCGCCATTTTGAATTTTTAAACTTTGCCCAGAAATTCATAACGAGTTATTGACCTTATCACAAAAACAGTAAATGGTATAAATATAATTTGTAAATGTGCACGCCACTATTGCATATATGCACGGCAGTGTCAGTGCCAGTACAGTGCGTGCGTGCGGGAAAAAGTTATGATACATGAAAATTTGTGACTGATTCAGTGACTACTCGATTTGATTCCTTTAGCTGAGGGTTCAAGCTTGAATTTAAGTCTAGTTAGAGACTTGTAGCACATCAGCTTCACTTTCTACACGTGATCAAAAACTGGAAAAAACAGGATTTTTGGAGTTTTTGAATTCGTTTTTCTCAAAATCTCGACGTGATGGGCAATTTTTGAAGTCAGATTCGTGTTCAGCGATGAAAAATCTATAAGATAAGTCTGGTCCGATGCTTGAATCAGAAAGCAAGTCAATTTTTGTCGACCTGTGTATAATTATAGACATACTAGCAATAAAACTAAACATCATTTGATTGTCACTTTTAACGGGGCTTTTGGAAGGTTAGGATGAGTGCTGTTGGGAATGCAACGATCTTTTAGCGGCATATTTAATAATGTTATTCCAAAAACCAATCCCTCGTGAATCTCAAGCAATCCCAGCAAACGGAAAGGGATTGGAATTTTGAATTCCGTTGAATCCCTTTATTGAAGTTATTGGATGGACTTCAGTGGAATAGAAAAGTTAAATTTGCAGTTCCAACGAATTCCAAGGAATCCTTGAGAATATTGATATAAACATTATAGGTTAGGTTAGGGAATTGAATGGAATTGCGCGGAATAAAAAATAACAATTTTAATTCCTGACAGTTCCAACGAATCCATATTGTTTAAGGTTAGGTTAGGGAATTCAATGGAAATGCGCGGAATAAAAAGTTGCGTATCAGAATTCAACGGAATTCACGTAATTCACATGTCTCACGCGTGAATTCCAATAAAGGAATTGGAAAATTGCCAATTCCGAATGTTCAATAAAAGAATGAAAGATAAAAGCCCTTAATCCCTTTTCGTTTACTGGGATATTATCGAAAATGTATTAGATTAATTATTGAACTATTTTAAAATTTTGTTCAAATACTTTTGCAAAATATAGTATACATGATTATGGAATAATATAAAAACAATAAAAGTAAACAAAAAAAATTACGGAGCATAATGTAAATAATGCTTGGCAAAATAATCTAAATTGCAATAGATTACAATTAGTGAGTTTAGAGTTTTACATAAAATTAGTGCTGACTTCCGAGTGCGTAGGTCCATAATTTAAGTCGAAAAAAAATATTTGATGTTATTATTATTTTTTATTGCTACTATTTTAATAAATTTTAGTAAAACTAATTGCTTCACGAAATAAGTCAGTAAATTTTGCTATAATCGTTTCAGTAGACAATAATAACATGAATTATTATATTTATAATCGAAATATTTTTAAAATTTTATTATTATATTTTAATTATATTATTATAAATTATATTATAATCGGCTTCGTAGCTCAGGCGGTAGCGCACTGGACTGCGAAGTCGTAGGTCGTGAGTTCGATCCTCGGCTGGGCAATTTTTCGAAATTGTTTTCAGGCAGCAGTTCGCTATGTGTAAGACGAACCACGCTGTCTGGCATTTTTGAGGTGTTGTCTTCAGGCGGAAATCGAGCCATGGCCGATGCTGTACTTAATGTGGGTTTCTGCAGTTTCCTACATTCTCGACAAATGTGAGTATGGCGCCATCTAAGACGATCTGCAGCTCTCGCAATGGTACTCACCTGTACCCGGACAAGCTCCCTTGGAGCTTTTGGGACACCTCGATCGAGGTGGAAGGTAGAGGATAAAAAATAAAAAAAAATAAATAAAAAAAAAAAAATTGGATTTTATTTTTCACTTCTTAAATAAAGTTGATAAATTATTAATGTAAAATATTGAATTGAAAATAAAAATCATTAAAATAAAGTTACTTCAAAATAAACTCATGTAATTTTTAATTTTATTATTTTTATTTTATTATTAAATAACAAATATCTTCTCAAATAAGAAATCTCGCAAAAAAGTCGCATAACTTAAATTGATGATATTGCAACCTTACTGCAAAGTTTTCATGATATGTTAATTAATTACCAATAATAGTTAAATAACGTAAAACTTTTCGAAAAGTGTAAATGTGATATGTTTAGAAAAATCCATGTACAAAACAAAATGTGGATTATTTTAAGTATTAAAAAATTTATTGTTCAGGAATTCGATATCAGCATATCTTTTTTATTTATATAGTATTTTTTAAATAAAACAAAATATTATGGTTAACTTTATTGATTATAATGAAATCAAAATATATAACGAAAAAATACAAGGGCGTATGCGTAAAGAACTTTACACACACACACACGTGTGCCGAAATATTGTTTACGTACGGCTTTTTCGTGCGTAAAGTATAATCGAGTGCGTAAAGTTTACTTTCGCACAAGTTTATTTTACGCACCGAAAAGACGTACATAAATATTTTTTGTAATTATGTGCGTACTTAGTAAAGTACTTTTGATGCCCGTTTTTAGTGCATAAAGTTAACTTTTATGCACTCCGAAAAATTCCGTGCGTAAAGTGAAAGGTCATGCGTAAAGTAAGGAAGTCATGCGTAATTACTTATATTTCCTAATCCTCCCTCCTGCCTAGCCATACCATTGCCGCTATCACCACTTCTACCGCTCTCAAATGAAAATTGAATTTCCTCCCCATTATTTTATTTACATACAATATTATGGTAAGACTGTATGGTAGGGAGTGACTCAGTCCCACCAGTCTTCTCTTGTCACTCGAGGAATGAACATTCAATTTGCGCGAAAATCAAAATCAAAGTGTGTGCTATAAATATATGTGATCATGTCATTTTCGGAGAATGAAGAGGAATTTATTCGTGAGGAACTACCAATAGCAGCGGATTGCGCCATATACGAGTCATTACCTGACAAATCCAGGAAGATGTACCGGAAAGTGTACAAGAATTTGCTGGACTGGATGGCAGAAAAAAAGACAACTAGTGTTTGTGAAGTAGTTTTACTCGCTTATTTCAAAGACGTATCAACAAAAGTAGTTCCTACTTCGTTATAGTCCAAGTACTCAATGCTACGAGCAATGCTGAAAGTCGAAAAGGATGTGGATATCCATACATATATAAAATTACGGAATTATATAAAACAGCAGAATGTGGGATTCCACTGTAAAAAAGCGAAACCATTTTCATCGATCGACATCAAAACATTTCTCACCGAAGCCCCAAATGAGGATTACTTGGATTCAAAGGTAAATATATAAAATATTTCTAAATTTGTAAAATAGTATATTGAAATCAAAGTTAATAATGATAATGAATTATAAATAGGTATAATATGTACAAATAAAATCTGATTTTAAAATCATATTGAGTAATTTTCTTAAGTTTCTTAATTTTATTGTTTTTAATGTGTATTTATTATAATATTTCTAACATTTACGTTTAACATATATAGAGCAATTAAAATTTCCAAACTATTTACAAAGTATAATATTTACATTTCGAAATAACTTCTTAATTTCATTATTACTTTTAAGATGCATTTATTATTCTTTTAATATCTACAATATATACATTATATACAGCATTTAAATTAAAATATATAGTATAGAAAGTAATAAATTCAATGTTTTTTCACATATTCACATATCTATTGGTTAACACGTTTTTGCATCGGCTGTTTCCCCACCATAAGATTAATACTTTTAAAATATTTTTCGCACCTTTATCGAACTGTACAATTTCCAATAAATTGCATGAACTGTTGCGTAAAACTATTAAATTACACAACTATTAAATCGTTTCGATATAGCTATTTCTTTTCTAATCGGGGGGGGGGGGGCGCAACTCCCTCCACATGGTCTTAGCATCCCGAATATTAGTAAGTTTGTTTCGATAGTAGTTTGCCCTCGCTAATACCCATGCCTGCTTATTAGCCTTATTAGCAGAAATGAGTCTAATTCTTAAGGAGGGATCCCTTGTCCTGCGATAAGCACATAAAAGGCTATTTCTCTCGTATTTAAGTCTAAGTAGCTGAGGTGAAATCCAGGGGAAGGCTTGTGAGTCGGTGTAAAGGTGTGCTTAGGGGTGTGCTTATCAAAAGTTTGCAATAGGCGATGACTAAGCGTATTGGTGAGTAAGTTCACGTTATTCAGTGGAGAAAAAGAATTAAAAATATTCCAATCATAGCTACTCAGGTCCCTATGCAAACTCGATACATCGAACGAGCGATAGTCTCTACATGTGATTTGTGTCGGCTTTGCTTTCGGTGTTCCAATCTTACATTCGATATTTATCAGATCATGGCCACAGATAAAAGGTAAATTGGCTTGGCTATGTCCTAGGACATTTGTAAGGCTATCGACAAGGCAGTGGTCAATCCATGTATCAGTTCGGTTCGTATGATTAGTAGGATGATATGGCACGATTTGAAGAGCATTGGCTACGGCAAACTGCTGCAAATATGTAGATTCAAAATGAGCACGATTTAAGTCAACATTGAAATCAACCATAATAATGATTCGATCATAATTACAACTATGTTTTTGCAGTACAGACTCAAATAGTTCGAGAAGAGCATTCTTCGGTGGTCGATAGATAACCGCAAGTAGCACTCTGAGGTTCGTAGTAGCGCTCTGACCGACTTCAACAAGCATAAACTCGAGGGGGTTAACGGAAGAGCATTCAGATTTTTCTAAGATTTTGTAATTTAGAGCGGTATGAATATACATAGCAACACCTCCACCGAGCTTATACTTGCGGTCATTGCGAATCAAGTGATAGTTAGGCAAAGAAAAATAGAAGTCAACAGTTTTAGTATTAAACCAGGTTTCAGAAAGAATAATAATATGATAAAAATTTTCGGTGAAATAAGATTTAAAAAAAGAAAATTTATTAGCAGAGCCGAGAGATTGAACATTAATATGACATACTTTTAGATTAATATAGTTAGCGTTTACTGGAATTATTGAATTAATTAAAGCCTGGTTGCTTCCGGAAGTCGATGCAGCCGTTTCACTACGCGAACACTAAGAGTGCCACATGCCAAACGTCAATCGCTAATTCTTCGAAGATCTTCCTCGCAAGTAATGTCGATCGCGTTAGCGCCGCTAGTTGGTCGAAAGCGTACAATGCCGTGATAGGTGTAAACATACTTATGCGGATGGTCCTTCACTAACGCACGTGCTTTTCTGAGTAAGTTAAGCGTCGCAGATGGTAAGTGCTCATTGACAAAAACGCGGTTTTTCGCATAAGAGTTATCAATGTCGGTGGAGAGAGAGAGAGAAAGAGAGAGAGAGGGAGAATGAAGCGTCAATTAATGAAGGGGACAAGCAAATCAGTATTAGGTACTAGAAATGTAGTATATTGCCGACGTGCAAGGATTCCCCGGATCTGGTAATTAGTTTATATCGAAGGAAATGTGTATTATGGACATTTCCGACAGTGTTGTAATAAAGTACGTTTTGAACGTAAAACAATTGGTTAATGCACAATTATCATGGTCTACGATTGGAATCGGGCGATATACCCTTTGATGCAATCAACGAAACGTTGAAAGACGTTACATGTGCTCACAAGATATACATAAAAGGCGCAGACAAAAAAAAAGATATAGGTTGCAGGAAATTTTAGATGCTGACAATGCTGTTGACCTAGATATATTGGCCCGTCCATCTCTACCGAAACTCATAGGATAAAATGCTTAAAAATTGGATACTGGAAAATCTTCAAGACCATCCTGCATCTCTTCAAAGGTCAATGAGAATTTTCTATGAAGTGAAACGTCTTGCATTAATAGAAACAAAAGACATCGAGTGTCTACCTATAGATTTCATCTCAACGTTTGTAGAACGTGAAATGGAAGAAGCATGATCATGCCTACCTCTCACAATGCAAATGCATTCAGATTTACGTGAATGTCGCGTCGATAAACATTTTGAAACGAGTGATGATACCGTAGATAAATGCATAGGGAATAAGCGTGTCATCCTCTCTTTCTAATTACTGCTAGCTTTTTCCATCATTTCTACATTATACATTTTAATACACGCTATTCGGATTATGTGAAATTTATTAGTATTTAAATATTATTATTATAAATTGTTTATTTATTTATTTATTTATGCTACCTTTGTTAACGAAGGGATGAGTTGGCCTACAGGTGGCCCGCCAGGTTATTCCTAGATAAAATACGGAACTGAGCTCATCTCCTTTCTATTATGGCGGAGGTTGTCTAAATTTGGGAAAGAGAAAATGTGTCACTTGGTATATGTTTTGATGAAATTGCGCAATGACTTTAACCGCGTCTGAACCTGTATACATGGGAAATATATGGTGAAAATGATCGGCGAGTAATCGGCGATGACGATGACCGCGATAACGGTATAATGCTAAAGTTAATGGATATAACAAAGAGTATGAGAGATGTTAGTAGAACACAGGAGGAAGAGGTCATTATTAGAATTTGACGTTCACTTTCACAATACGGTTCCTAGTCTACGATGTATTTCCACACAGGCACTGAGAAGCGACTATGATGTAGCAATAACTGACCTTTATGGTAGCCATTATTGCGCACGCGTCAATAAATGAATAAAATGCGTTTATACTTTAATCGCTAGTGAATCAGTTTCATACGAAATGGAATATATTGTAGACGTTCAGGGATTCCACGGGCCTGGTAATCGCTTCATACCAAATGAAATGTCTATAATGAATATTTTCGTCGGTGAAATTATGACATGTGTATTTAAACCACCATATCAATGGGTGTGGTTACCGTTACACTATAAAAGAGTTAATAACTGGTTATTGCATAATTACCACGGCTTACCATGGCAATCTGGCGACGTTCCCTTTGATGCTATAAACGAGACTTTGGAGGATATCGTTAAATGTGCCAACAAATTTAATGTAAAATGAGTCGATAAGAAATGTTGGTTGGAGGATATATGAAACGCTGAAAATGTTATTGATCTCGACGTTTTGGACTGTCCATCTCTGACAAAACTGAAGCAACAGCAGCAATATGAATTGTTGGAGAAGTGTGAAAATCATGCGCTTATTGGAACTTGCACTAAAGAAAATGTACAAATATTTAAAAATTGGGTATTGGGAAATCTACTTGAACAGCCTGCATCTCTTCAACGATCATTACGGATTTATTACGAAGTGAAACGTCTCGCATTGATGGAAATAAAAGATATAGAATGTCTATCGATCGATTTCATCTGCATGTTTGCTGAGTGGCTCCGAAATCTGCGAGACCGCAGTGGTCGCTTGGCCAGGTGGGCACTTGAACTCCAAGGTTGGAACTTCACGGTCCAGCATCGTAAGGGTGCGTTACATCGCGTTCCGGACGCTCTATCAAGACGAGTAGAGGATGAGGTAGGAGCCATGAGGGTAGCAGCCGGATCGGATACCTGGTACGATCGAAGACGAGAATTAGTGTTAAAATTCCCGGAGAGGTTTTCGGACTGGAAAGTCCAGAACGAGCGATTGTACCATCATCGTGCTGACCCATTGTTAGACCCAGTGACCGGAGGAGAAGATCAGTGGAAACTGGTACTTCCGAAGACGTTGCGCGAGGAAGCGTTAAAGAACGCACACCGAGAGGCCCACGCCGGACACTATGGAGTGGACAAGACGTATAGTCGTCTGGTGCTGGAATATTACTGGCCGGGGTTGAGATACGACGTCCGCCAATTTGTGGATGAATGCGAGAAATGTCAGCGCCAAAAGACCCCCCATGGAGGATCGCCGGGGTTAATGGGAGAACGGGTCGTTGAGAAGCCGTGGACCGTTGTATCAGGAGATATAATGGGACCCTTTCCGCCAAGCCGTAGCCAAAATCGCTACGTGTTAGTCTTTACCGACCTATTTACCAGGTGGGTGGAGTTGAAACCACTTCGAACGGCAGATGGCAAGTCCATAACGAAGGCCTTCGAAGACTTAGTCCTTTTTCGGTGGGAGACTCCCGAGTACTTGTTGACGGACAACGGGAAGGAGTTTCGCAACTCGCATATGGATCGAGTATTGCAGGAGTACGGAGTTCGAGCCACGACTACGCCATCGTACCACCCGCAGGCGAACCCGACTGAACGAACCAACCGGGTTTTATAGACCATGATAAGGACGTTTGTTGGTGCAGACCATCGGGACTGGGATCTTCACCTACCCGAATTCAGGAGCGCAATAAATACCGCCGTGCATGCAAGTACCAAAGTGTCACCGGCGTTTTTAAACTTCGGCCGACAACCCAGACCGGCGAAGAGCCTGCGAAGACAGCTGGAGGGGGAAGCCCCTATTCTACGTATGGACCCCGAAGACTGGCAAGATCGCCTGAAGAGACTCAGCGCCCTTCGGGACTTGGTGCGTAGGACTGCGGATAGGGCTAGCGAGCGTCAACGACGCTATTATAATAAGAGTAGGCGCGATATACAGTACGCGGAAGGCGACCTCGTGTTACGCCGCAATCACGTCTTGTCATCGGGCATCGATAAGTTCGCCGCGAAACTCGCGCTGCGATATGAAGGGCCGTTCCGGATCGCGCGCGTTGTCTTACCGGTAGTTTACGAACTTGAAATCGATGGGAAGAGACCAGGTCGGAAGGTAGCTAAAGCGCACATCTCGGATCTGAAACGATATCTAGCACCTCGAAGGCGGCCCCAGACCCTATAAAAGAGAGGTGATTTTTTTGTTAAGGTCGTCATGCTAGATGGACCGAGAAACGGAGCTATGTGGCCTTGCTAGAAGAGGTTTTTTCCCGTTATTGGGTCGAGCAGTAAGAGACTGCACTCATAAGACCTTGTGATATGTCTTGGGAGGCTCCAAGAATTGAAGACGTGGTGGAGATGAAGGAGATGGGCGAGACGTAGGAGGCCACTATAGAGGCCATTTGAGTTTATCGAGACGGAACCATAATTAGTTCCGGCTAAGGAGGGGGGTGTTGTAACACGCTGGTTACAGTGCCCTCTATTGTGGCCGCCTAGTCGATAGTTTGAGACCGGTAACATATCGACCACCCGGTCGGTATGTTATCCGAAACCCGCCGTCGATAATTGTCGGTTCATGAAGTTTAGGAACGGCCCACAGGGAAGTGCCGCGACACCGCGAACGACGGTTATCTAGTAAGTATGGTCTGGAGCGCGAGTGCAAGCAGACCTTTTTTCGAGAGAGCATTTTCACGCGACGGCTATATTTTAGATTCTGCGAGACCCAAACTCGGACGTGAGGGCAATTCCCCGGAATTGTTAAATAAATCTAGGGCGATTCGTCGAGGTCAACCGCAAGACCTCTGAAAGGAAATCCGGGGCCTGTCCAGAGACCCACGTTGTCCCTGCGAGGACCAACTGCGCCCGATACGAGCCGGAGAGTGAAAGAGAGAGAGTGTGAGGAAAAGACGTGACTCAGGAAGCCAAGAGTTGTAAGTGGTTCATGGGCTGAGTCGATGTAAGAAATAATAATTAATTATATCTTGTAATTAAGATTGTTTCCCTTTATTGTTCCCTGGATTGCATGCGTCCAAATCCCCAGCGTCGCCGATAAGACGAGGTGTAGTACGTGGCACCATAGCGCGTCAAAGTTCGTGTTCCTCACCTTTCAGGCGCGGCAGGAGGCGAGAAATCGTCCCCCTCTGGGACGAGTTCTCTTGCTCTCGGGAGTGCGGGTGCGGGTCGTGAGAAGACCACGAGTCAGCCGGGCTCGGGCATTAAATAGTTCGGACGTGCGAACGACGTCGTCGAGCCTCTACCTGGCGCAACGTCGACGAAGACGTTAAAGTCTCCACCTGAGACGGTAGCCGGCCCCGAGACGACGGCGGTAAAACGCCGCAATAAGTAATACCGGAAAACCGGCATTACAATAGACATGCAAAAATATATATATAGACATGAAAAAATATATACATAGACATGCAAAAAATATACAAACAAATAAAAATTAATTAAAAAATTAAAAAGATACATGCGTGGCGTTTCGTTCAATCCCCTCCGCATCTGAACTCTTCAGTGAGGCTTTGGCGGAAGGAATCAGTCTCAGACGCCCTAACTACAAACTGATACCGAATTCTGATACCCACATGCATGATATTTATGGAGGACCCAGGTAAGAAAAGATTCCTAAGTGATTGAAGGGTTGAATAATTGGGAAAGGAAAACTATATCTATGCTGACTCATCTTGAATTATTATGTAAAGGAAATTAGCTAATACAAAACCCGTGCCCTTAGTGAATAGAAAATTTAGTCCGGTACATTACATGATAATTATACATATTTATAATATGTATTCGTACTCGATAATAATAATACTAATAATGATAATAACAATTCAAAATGTTCAGCAAGACAACTACAGATTTATTATTATCGCGTACGAATGACATGATTTACACTATCGAAGATTTTAGAAAAATCGAGATAAATAGAGAGTGTACTTGACTATTTGACTGAAATGATTGACACATGTACTCTGAAAATAGCAATAAATTAGTAACTGTAGATTTATTTTTACAAAAACCATGTTGGTTATCTACTTTTAGTAATATAGTTCAATCATTCAATGTGTAAGCTACCAACAAATCGAAAAGTTTTGGTATACAACTAATTACGGCAACCGGTCGATAAATATCCACATTCCCTTTATCCCCATCTTTCAAAATCTCGCATAGTTTTTTTTTCATTTTGAAGGAAAGAATCCAATTTCTGAAGATTTTTTGAAAAGGTATAATAGTAGGTCCAAAAGAAACATCTTACAATTTTTTATCAAAATATATGGCATCCCATACGGACCAGTAGACCAAGTTGTCGTTATATATAATATTGAAGTTAGATATACAGAATCCTCAAGAAACAAGAGGCTTATATAAATTAGCAACCTCATCATTGCTTGATTTTGATATATACCAAAACGTAAACTTTAAGGCAACCTATTGGAATTTCGAGTAATAATTAATATATGACCAAAATGCACGTATTTTAGAAGCAGATTTTTGTCGATATCAGAAATATATGTTTTGTACGATTCCTTCGAAAATTTAATGGATAATGCTCGTAGTTGTTTAAATTTAATAAAATCATCGAATAACTTAAATAAAACGCTTCCATTGCCTATGTACTTATTTTTTTTTAAACACAATGTTTTTTAGTTCTGTATTATACCATAGAGGGAAATGATTAGATGTCAAGCGCATCAGAGGAACATATTTTGAAATTAAATTATGTAATATACCATAAAAATTATCTATATAATTATTTAGGTTATCGTGACTCCCGAGGCGAGCCTAGTCGTTCAAAGCAAGGTCCCTATTCATCCCAGCGAAATCTGCTTTGTTAAAATTATAAGAGATAAAACTAAAATCCGACGAAGAGACATAATTATATGAAAAATCGAAATAAGCCCGTTGGTGATGTCAATCAGAAATAAGGAAATCTGGACTACTATGGTACTGCATATTATGAATGGAGGAAAAAAACAAGTCTACAGTATAACCTTTGCTCGGATGAATAGGGAAATGCTGAAAAAGTTCCATACATGAAAACAAGTCATGACTTGTACTTGCTGCTGCTCTCACATCGGGTGGAACGCACTCAACTATTTTAATGCGCGAACCAGCAGAGTCCCAAACAATATTCGGTAAATTAAAGTCATCACAAATTACCCATTTGGTATTTCCCGCTTTGAAAAAATAACCTAAATCAAATTTGAAAATGGGCTATAATGATCAACCAATGCTGATGGTAAAAGTAAGATATGGAGACAAATAATTTTTCGAATGAAGACAATACTGATACACAAACAAGTTCAGAATTTCTAAAAATCGACGAACAAATGAGATTACAGTTTAAGTGTCATTTGACTGCAATTAAAACTCCACCTCCTCTTTGAAATTCAGAAGACAATCGATGTGACCTAACAATGAAGTATCCATGCAAGCCTATTTCCAAATCCATGATATATTTGTGAAGCCAAGTCTCAGTTAAGATTATAATATCCAATGACGGTTGAATATAAGCAACATTGTTTCTAATATCTGAGAGTTCAGTGCGGATACCTCTAATATTCTGATAATTGAAATGAAAATTGACATGCGAATAATTTTTTAAAAACTTTAAAAGAATTAATTACGTGATGCGTGTTACCGACCAATCGAGGATGAATTGATCATCCACGACGAAAAACTGTAATTCCATTTTGCTTTGCTTATTGACGAACTTTCTTGAAGAGTTTGTACTTTTAGTATATAACTATAAAATCAGGAAAAACAGACGTTGATTTCAACGACTTCACATGTCAACACGTCTGCAAGAGAGGGTCCCTCTTAGCTCTTGATGCGAGACGTACGAAAATATTTAGTAGCCGCGACGATATAGTTGTTTCCATTAACGTAAAAGGTACGGACTCTGTGTTGCTTACGGTAGATTTCTCCATGTCTCGATTATGCTGCGTAAGACGGTGGTCAATTATTCCACTTGTTGTTTTAATTCGTCAACTTCTTCCGATTTCATTTCGATAACCCTTAATCTTCGATTTTGCTCCTCGACGATGGAACGAATATCTGAGGAAAAATTATCGAATATAATCGATATTGATGCCACGGCCTCGCTCACCGAGACGATCTTTAACAATTTTGTTTCGAATAACTCAAATTTTTTAAATAATAAATCAAGAACTGATGATTCACTAGTGTTTTGGCTGTCAACGTCAACTTTTCGACGTTTATTAGCAGTCAAGCATTTCGGAGGCCTTCCAAGTCCTTTAGGTTTTTTTGTTGAAGATCTCGCACAGCAATAAAATTCTCCTGATTATTTACGGATCTCAACGAGTATTGGCTTCGTGGCTCAGGCAGTAGCACACTGGATTACGGAGTCGTAGGTCGTGAGTTCGATCCGCGTCAGGGAACAATATTTTGAAAACGATTTTCACGCAGCAGCGTTCGTAAGATGAGCCACACTGTTTGTTTACGTTTCGCAATATTGTTCATCTGGCAGAAATCGACTCATGACCGTTGCTCTACTTGATGTAGGTTTCTGCAGCATACACAAATATGAAGTATGGCGCCATCTCTGAAGTCGATCTGTAGCTCTCGCAAATTTTAGGAATTAAAAATTTATGTATGAAATTCTGAAAACAGGGCGATTCCGCCCGTTGATAAGATAATAAGATAAGATAAGTATGCATGCAGAATGAACTCCAGTATGGCACATACAACAAAATTCTAAGACAGGTGGATTGTTAGAAGATCTAAATTATTTTTATATTTCTACAAAACTTGACACGAAGTTTTAAATCTCTGTAGTTTGTTATCAAAAGCAAGCACATGTGTACGACTCTTACTATTACTAGTGGATTTATTTTGCTACATTTTGTACTTTGAGAAAATAAAATATCTTGCATGTGTTATATCCTAGATCTGAGAACCAGATCTGGAACATATTTGTTGGCCATTTTTTTGGTCAAGGCACTTAAGCCCTTTACCTGGGAGCTGGCCTATGATCATGAGTTTAAGGAAAGGAAGGAGGGGAAAAATAACGTCAGTATTGAGCTTTTATTTAATCAGTAATTGATTAATTTTGTGGATATCATATCCCTTTTTGCTCGTTTTGTCATCATAGGCTATTGGAGGGGATTTATAAGGATGCCAGGTCGAGGGGAATTAACTGCAGGGAAGGGAGATTGTGAATAAAACATTTTTTATATATATAAATATATAGATTTTATTTCTCTTTTTACTTACTTGCTTTACGGGAAAAGGAATATTTAGGATTGATTTAGGAACGACCTCAACCGCTGGTTAGCGTTTAAAGTCGCCACTGCCCCTCAACCGCTGGTTAGCGTTTAAAGTGCAGTAATGATCTGGTTAGAGGAGGCTGTATTTATACAGAATTTTTACGTATACTTGCATGCGTTGGACGAAAAGAGAAGATGAGATAGGAAATACATATTTGTAGAATGAGCTTATTGGTTAAAAACTTTTGGCGGCAAGAGTTTTCTAACGGAAGTCTATCTTTTAAATTTTCCTATTCGTTAAAAATGGATTTCCGCCGAGTGCAGTAGTTTTATTGGGTAGGCCATAAAACTCTCAAGTATCGTGTGTGCATTGGGCGGCTTCTCTGTTCGACCAAAGGCATCTAAAAACTAATTTCTAATTTATTGTATAAATTAAAAAATGAAATTTAATTAACTTCATTTGATTAGGTATGAATTTAGCGTTAAAAAAAGTCCAAACACTTAATAGTTTGGTTTAGTTTGAAACAAAAATTAATTATTGTTTTGAGTATTATTTAATCATATTTCATTTTTATTCTTAACGTAAGTCTATGATCTAGTTCTTAACGCTCTTCACTAATCACTAGGTTTACTTAATGTCCATTATTAATGTTCATTTTAGTTTTGTGCACTAATATCTTTCTTTTAGAAAACGTCTTTGTTCCTTTCTTATCTGTTCGATTTTTATCGATGGAGAAAAGCCGGCGTTTTCATGGCATGACCTATTTACGATTTTCGTTAGGATGTAACACATGGCATAGATGTAGCATAGCAAAGCTTTCAATAATTTGTAAGAATCACAAGTGACATTTTTCGTTTTTCAATTCTGGAACGTCTCTAGCAACTGTCTGTGTTTATCAATTGAATCGATATCGTCTAGATATATTATATAAATGTGTTTAAAGCGATATATCAAAATACATTAAATATATTTTAATAGTGAATCATATCCTTATATCACTGTATCGCAGAAAAGTTGAAGGTTCTGAAAATTGCCCATATCTCACGCTTAAATTTACCACATTTTACCTGTGTTAGATGTGAAACAATTAAATTAACACTTTTGCTTGAAGTGTTTAAAAATGCAGTCGATGTCGAATTTGGCAACTTTCTTCATTCGAATTTATCTCGAGTTAAAAATTGTTAGAGATAATCTATTCAATTTTTTTTCTAAGATTCTGAGAGTACGGCAAGTTGGGTAGTAGGAATTTGATAAAGCAGAGAGAATTGTTTTGAAAAGGGAATTGCTGAAAAAAGGAAATAAATACCAAGAAAGCGTAGGAAAGATATTTGAATAATTAAACCTACCCAGATGCTACAATGAAGTGATGCTATGAATTGGATAACGAAATAGCACCTGGAGCAGCATTGGGATGAATTAGCAAATCTGTAAAATGAATTTACAATTATCATAACTCACACCGGGAAAACTAGAGCCTTGCAAGCAATCCCCAGGTGGCGGATAGGGGAAAGGCCCGTGACACGGCACATGGCTAGGAGGGTTTTGTACCCCGTGAACAATGCGTAAAGAAAGATACCTAAAGCTAAGATGTGAAGGAGAACCATGCCGAGAGCATGAATGGCACCGGGTGAATGTGTCTTGAACGGTCCCTCGACGGCGCACAGAGGAGCAGGTCGAGTAGCAACTCCATAGGTCAGGTAAGAGGCTCTGTCTGACGGGTCTTTTAGATCCTCAATAACGGTGGGATGCACATGGATACTACTATGAAACAACCACAAAAAATGCAATATTGATACCACAAACTAGACTTAAATTACTTGTGAACCCCCAAAATTCCTTCAACGTCGTCGCCGCTCGCAAGCGCCCGCAACCGAAATACAAAACCAACCGAATCCCTGGGGTTACAAAACCTTACGACGCGCAAGATGTTAATAAGGGCGCCAGGCATGCCGAAGCATGCCGAATTTATAGACGCGTCGCAAGGTGATGTTGTGCCCGCTATGCTCAGCCCCGATATCCCCTCGGCACGGGAGAGGGCGGTATTCGCATGCGCAGTCAAAATTCAAAACCGAAACTCGACGATAGAAACTAGCGGTCACGAACAGCGAGGACGGGTTAACCTCAAAAACCGAACCACACACTATCGTCACGATGCCGAAACGCGAATTCAATACTATTTACCCGACGTCAGAACGAAACGAAACCAAATTTTTCCGACCAAAAATTTTGGGTTGCCCCGTAGGGGCCGGGAGCCATTCGGACAAAATTCAATACAAAAAATCGCGCCACACCTCCGCAGCGGATGTCCGTAGCCATCATCGTAATTTAACTATAGGTACCAACAAAAATTAATTAATCCGCGGTTGCACAACGTGCCGGTAACCATAATTTCCAACTTATCCGCGATCGACGCTAGCTTCGACTACGCAGGCCAGCTCCGCTTGATCCGAACACTCCCGAACGTGTGTACGGCTGTTTCCGCGGAACGACATACACCACGAGGCCGGGACTTGCACCACGAGTTCCAACCTAACGCTTCGGATTTAGGATTTACACATTGACTGCTAGCGACGATAACCACTTTTCACTTATCGATTGAATAAATTCGTATCGTATTTTACGTAAGGTAATACGTATCGTATTTTAATAAACGCGTGAAAGATTGCATGATTAAGAGTGCTCTCCTGAAATATTTTCAAGGACGATAGCCGTGAAGTAGTCTCTTTTGAATTTTAGGTTAAACCCTTCGAAATCTCTTCGAAGGCGGTATCCGTGGGACGAGTTATTCAAGCTTTACAACATTTTAATTCTCTCCTTGATCCCTGTCACGGACGATAGCCGTAAAGGTTTGTCTTTGAAATCAATTAAACCTTTTGAATAAGATTTAAATGCGATATCCAGTTTAATAATGATTTAACCATTAAGAAAAGTTTCGTGTCTCCCTGACCAATGTCAAGGACGATAGCCGCAAAAAGATTTTCTTTAAGGTTAATTAAACCTTTTGAATAAGATTCAAAGGCGATATCCAGTTTAATAATGAAAATTTTAAGAAAAGTCCAGTGTCTCCTTGACCAATGTCAGGGACGATAGCCACAACAAGGTTTTCTTTAAAGTTAAATAAACCCTTTGAATAAGTTTCAAAGGCGATATCCAGTTTAATAATGATTTAAACATTAAGAAAAGTTTAGTGTCTCCTTGATCAATGTCATGGACGATAGCCACAACAAGGTGTTCTTGAAAGTTAATTAAACCCTTTGAATAAGTTTCAAAGGCGATACCCAGTTTAAGAATTATTTAAGTGTTAAGAATAGTTTAGTGTCTCCTTGACCAAAGTCAAGGACGATAACCGCAACAAGGTTTCTTTAAAGTTAATTAAACCCTTTGAATAAGATTCAAAGGCGATATCTATTTTAATTTTAACCGAAACGACCGGAACCGAGAAATTTTTAAGTCAAAAAAAAAACAAAACGAAAGCACGAGTGATTCGCGGCACTTCACTTAGGAACGCGAGCGAGGAATTCACGAACGAATCCCGGAAGGCAAAAACGACAAAAAGTAAAACAATGAAAGATCGAATTACCTTCCGGAACCCGTGTTACCTTGTCGCCAAGCGAGGCCCACCTTCCAAAGCCCAGGTTGTCCTGCCGCTGCCGCTGCCAGAACGAGAGTAACCCGATGCTCGTCGCCGCCTTGCCAGAACGCGGTCCTCGCCGCCCGCCGGTACCAGAGACGGAGCGCGCTGATTAGCTCCCGCGGTACCGCGTGACTACCGCGGCTTTCCCCGCGGCGTCTCTTCCCCTTTTCCATCGATTCCCCTCACGCCTTCTGGAACCTTCTAGAGACTTCCAGAAGCGGTAAGCGGTAAACATCCATTGCCTCGATACCTCTATCAAAATGAATATAAAAAAAACAGATGCCTTTGTTTATCCCGTAACCATCATAACAAAGTGACGAGAACCTTTCTAATCGGGCTCTTTATGTTCAAATATTAACGAGAATTTCAAAACAATAAACGATATAATATTATCCGCGATGCCAAATATAATCTATTTACGAAATTACCAAAATATCGAGAACCTTCTAACGAAATTAATATTCTAAAATGATGTGAAAAATGCCCAAGTATGCGTTCTTCTTTTTATAATTGCTCAAACTCGCTACTATGCGATATCCAAAAATATTAAACAATGCAAAAGAAAAGAATTTAAGCGATAAAATTTTCTTTTCAGTTTCAGATGAAAACCATTACGAACTTGTACCATGAGTGATTTAATTTCCCCCCATTTTCCTAAACTTTTTGTTAAATAATTACTGGCGACATCCTTTAGGCCGAGACCGACTAACTATGCACTTGCTCAAACTAAAAACTATCTACTCAACTAACCTTAATCACTAGCTACGCAGTATCTTCTTTCAATACATTGGCGCCTCTGCTAGTTTACTAATGCCTTACTAACTAAACTTACTCACTAGCTACGTAGTATCTTCTTGCAATACCTAGGCGCCTATGCTATTTTACTAACAGCTTACTAACTAAACTTAATCACTAGTTACGCAGTACCTTCTTTCAATACATTGGCGCCTATGCTAGTTTACGAATAGCTGCGCAGTATCTTCTTTCAATACATTGGCGCCTGTGCTAGTTTACTAATATCTGCGCAGCATCTTCTTTCAATACATTGGCGCCTGTGCTAGTTTACTAATATCTGCGCAGTATCTTCTTTCAATACATTGGCGCCTATGCTATTTAACACAATGCAAGGTGATTCCAAAAATTAGCGCCAGTACAACAGTCCTACCTATAAAAATCACTATTGCCCCGGATTCAGCCTCCCGGCAAGACAAAGTCTGTAATTATTTAAAGCGGTAGTTTATTCCCGGGAGCCAGAACTACTTTCAAAAACTAGCGCCACAATCGGCTGTCCCCCCTATCATGGTGTAGTATCAGCTCCACGGTTTGGGGCCACATCCTCCAAATTAGCGCCATCACGACAGTCCCCCCCCCCCACCCCCTATTATTAGCACTCAGCATCCCAACGAGTTGATTCTCTCTTATAATTGCGGCTGTAACGTGTTGCCACGTTAAAGGAAACGGACAATACGTTGAAGAAAAATGAAGCAACAACTACTACAAAAGAAACAAGCAGCTGGAGCAACCAATGCTAAAGGCACATCTCAACCAAGGCACTTACTTATATAGCAGTGGTCAATAAAATTGTAGCTCCAAAATCGCAAAAATTAAAGACGACGGTCAAGCCTGCTACAAAGCCATTATCTTGAAACCCATAATCCCTGAAATCGCCAACGATCAAGATAAAGCGAAAAGACTGTTGTTCGAAACCTTCGATCCTCGAAAAGCTAAGATACATATAAGCAGTGGCAGAAAAACCAGGTCAGGTTTAGTGGTGGAGTCTCCAACAGAAGATGATCTGAATAAGCTGGCGAATAACGAAAAAGTTCTCAATAAATTTTACGGCAGATAAGCCAAAAAAGAAACTGCCCAGGCTGATAATGTACGATGTCTCGAAAGAAATGGATGAAAATGCGCTGCTCCAGGCTGTAATGACTCAAAACGAAGAACTGGCACTAAGCCGTGAAAATCTTGACAAAATCAATGTAAAATTCAGAACAGGCAAGAAGGACGGTCGCACAAGCAACTGGGTGATAGAAGTTGATCCCATTTTAAGAAGGAACATTCTGAACAAGCATAGGTTATACATGGGTTGATCATCCTGCAAAGTGCAGGACTTTTGGCTATTCATAAGGTGCTTCAAATACCAAGGCTTTGGTCACGTTTCGAAGCACTGTCAATCGCAGGAGGTGTGCATGCACTACACTGATGTCGGACGCAGTAAACTAAACTGTCCGAAGAAAAAAGAAACAAAAATCAAAAGGTGCATCAACTGCGCAAAACAAAAGCGCAAATGTGATCATTCAATGAATGACAAGACATGTCCTTCGTATATACTAGTATTCGACAGGTTAATTAGCTCCACAGCCTATGGCGAATACACCAGCTTTTAAAGACATTGATGCAATCCTACTACAGGAACCGCACCCAAGTACATCCTCACACAAAGTTTGCGGATTAGTTTTGGAAACGAGCATTGTACAAGTAAAAAATGAGCATCCGTGGTCGGCAATAGCCATCATCAATAGGAGAAATGGATGAATTCACCTTGAGAGAACTAAATCAAGATATTCATCGAGAATAAAGTTCAAAAAGGCACCAAGACTGGATAATTTCATTCCAGAAATTATTAAGGAATCCGCAAAAATTGTCATACAAGATTTATTAAAGGTATTTAATGCATACCTTAAGCAAGGAATCTTCCCGCACGAACTGAAGATCTCTAGAGTGGTTGCGATAAAGAAAGGAAGGATTCCACAAACCCGCTATCGTACAGACCAATCTGTCTCATGCCTATGCTGGGAAAGCTGCTCGAAACAATGATCATATTACAGCTTAATAAACGTCTGCTAGATAAGATCGCTGATACGCAATATAGCTTAGAAAAGGAAAATAGACCGAAGATGCTATCAACTATTTCAGGAAAATAGTAACAAGCTCTAAGGAAAAATACGTCATAACCATATATTCTTAGATATCAAAAAGGCCTTTGACAATGTTTGGTGTCCAAGTGTACTCGCTGAACTCAAGAACATGAACTACCCGAAGAAAATGTACAACCTCATCAAAAGCTACCTTAAAAATAGATGAATTCCGATGAAGAACCGCAACGAACAAGTAGTCAAAGAAACAAACAAAGGATGCCCGCAGGGCTCGGCATTGGGACCCAATCTGTGGAATATCGTCCTCGACTCGAAACTGAAAACTCTCGAAGAACACCATATAAAAACGGTGGCACATGTCAAAAACCAGGTCATAATCATAGAAGGTCCAAGCAAAAATCAATTGGAAGCGAAAGCCCAAGAAGCACTACAGTATGTTGAGCGGTGGTGCAACAGAAACAAACTAGAACTTGCAGTACAGAAATGTGAAGTTCTTCAAGTAAAAGGTCCGGACTTCCATCATAAAAATAAATACAGAATAAAAATTGGAGACACGAGGCTCAAGACCACTGAAGAATACAATTATCTAGGAATAACCTTCCAGAAAAGACTTAGGACCAAAAGTCACGTCGGTAATATAGCTAACAAAACGAGCACAATCTTTAGCTCGTTGAGCGAAGTTGCAAAGAAAGATTGGAGATTAAGGTTCGGAATGATGATGAGGATCTATAAAGGAGTGTTCGTCCCGATTACAGTCTGTGCGGCCTCCACATGGGAAGATAGACTTCAGAAAACAAACATAGCCAAATTACGAGCGGCGCAAAGATTCGCATTAATCGCAGCAACGAACTCGTACAGAACCACTTCTACGATGGGAATGCAAGTAGTAGCACCTATTGAGCTAGAAATGAAAAGAACGTATTGCTCACTACCACCTCAGAAAGAGGACAAAATTCAGAATTGGTACCTTCGAATTCAAACCTGACGAAACTGAAAATGAAAATACGAATGAAATTAAAAAGCAGATCAATCCGGAAATCATAAAGATATGACAAGAAGATTGGAATGGCACGGAGAGGGGCAGGGCCACTTTTGACTGTTTACCAGAAATAGCAGAGAGGCCAAGGTATTACTGGATTAAACAGAACCGATGGACAAGCCAGTTCATGACAGAACACGGAAAATTTAATATCTGGAAAGCCAAAGGCGGAATAGAAATCGAAATGGAGACAGAAGAATGTACGTGCGGTGAAGTAGATACCGCAAAGCATCTTCTTGAAGTATGTCCGAAATATGAACATCTAAGGCAAAGATACAAAAACCAGCATAATATCCAAACAGTAAACCTTAAAGAAATACTGAAGAAGGACAGAGCGAAGTGGAACTCCTTCATCTTCTTAGCCAAACAACTTCTAGAGGAGAAAGAAGCCAATGATTACTATGAAGCCAAACTAGAATATAGAGAGATCGAATCTGATTAAGAGAACAGACATGGGGCATGATAAATGCAATGAATTAAATATTCGAGTAGTCGAGCATGAGAAACTGTTTCGAAAATCAACAGTCCAAGAATGGTTAAGGTATGATACAAGAGCAATGAACAGAATGTTCGCGCAACACCAAAACCTTTTTTTTTAGTCGCCAATTTGTCGGATCAAGTCGAAATAAGAAGCCGAGAGACGATAAAGAAGTTACTGAGACGAGTCGTTCGGATTCCATAATAAACTGTAGGTCCATATTTCCTAGATCCCCGGTCTAGATTTATGCGAACATATCGCCAAGCATGTTTGAATTAGTAAATTGTAAATTCGAACGGATGTAAGAACTATGTTGTGTCTCTGGTATGCAGAAATGCGGTGAACGGTGGTTTGGCGTAGTTCCTTTTGAAATACACATGAGGGGCATTTCTTCTACTTTTTTTTTATCATAACTCACTTACGTTTTTCGTACATACAAGTCGGTTAAGAAAATTGTTATTATCTATGCGGACTAAATTAAATTAAGAACCCTACTGAAAAAAAAATCCAGATGGGGTTTTCCATGAGGTTTAACCGCATGGTCTCGACCTGGTAATTTGGACCCATTTGACAAGGTCGAAACCATATCTGATTTTACCACCAGACCATGACCACCTGGTTAAAACTATGTACCCTACTGAAAATTGTTACATAACATATCATGTAAATGATATCAATACCAAAAAAATGTTATCATATAAAAAAAAATAAAATAACAGGAGGAATTATTAGAGATATTTAAATTTCTTTTTATATTAATATTTATGTGAATGTTAGATATGTTATTACGGAATATGGTTTTGCAATTTCTCTCGCAAATAAATCTATGAACTTAAAAATAATTTACCTCGACCGATGATCGAACCCGAGTGTTCGGGATATAGTCACACCAAAGGGTTGCTTGGGGTCGGTTACCCCCGTATCCAGGAAAAGGTCTTCCTACCTTCGACCCTTCGGGGGGAGGTTCGGAAGTGCGGCCAGTAGGGCCCATTTGCTAAGGTCTTCCATCTTGCATCTCTCGGAGTTGAGATTCGGAAGTGTGGCAGTCGACCCTTAGTTCGAGTCGCAACTGAACCCCTGTCAGACAGTGAGATCCTGAGGTGCGGCACTAGGCCCATGCATGTTGATGTTCTTAAATATAGTTATTTGCAGGCTTAGCCACAAATCTTCCCGTCGGTAACAGCCCGTGCTCAAGATCCTGCTGTTGCGCCAATGAGTGACCGACACTTTGTTAATTCAAGGGAAATAAATAAAAGATATTCGGCAAACGTGTGTTTTCGCAGCCTCCTATCCACCTCCAGAGGGACACGCTTGTCCTCCCGTGTCTTGCAAATGTAGGTTACGTCTTCACTACGACCGTCAGCGCCTGACTGACCATCAATCATACGAGCGTTGTGTCTGACCACCTAGTGCCATCTGATACGACCGTCGCCTGGACGCCTCGTTCCACAACTTTCATTCCTCCTCGCTTCACATCATGCGCTTCTCATAAACATGAACTGTCACGTCATAAACTTTTATTCACACTCAAGAGCGCCGCCTGCATATTCTGGGACCGTCCATGGCGAGTCGTGCGGTTCCCTTATCATACGAATGTCTCCTGTATATCTCGTTGCACGCCATACGCATCTTTCACCCTGCATGTTTAGAGACCGTCCGCGGCGGATCACGATGTTCCTATATCATACTAGTATTGCCTATACGTCTCGTATCACCTCCTGCTTGCATTTCATTCGCCCACACAACGTGGAGAGATTGTCGATGCATCCAAACATTTATAATTAATTATGCCGTCCTTCTAATATAATTTATTTACACTTTTCGACACCATAGTGCATGATGTTCTCGGTACGAGGCGAAGACTAGTGCCGGGAGCGCGTGCGAGGACCGGGATTGCTTTGTTGCCACGTTGCATACGTTATTTTGTGTGGCGGGAGTGTGGTTTCCGCGGTTATCTGCGTAACGTGTTTTGTGGTATGCGGACGATGAAGTGGGGTTTGCGTGCCTATGCGCATGCGCATAGATACGTATTGTGGACATTGTCGTCCTCGGGCTATAAAGTAGCCGCCCATCCATAATAGTCCATAGTATCTGAGTGTGACGTATGGTGTAAAAGCGACAAATTAGAAACAAAGGTTCGAAAATGTTTTGCCTCAAAACTATCACTAAGTGCATTGCAAATTAAAACTCCAGCTATTATGATGTTCTATTCATGATGTTCAAATTTATTAAGAAATTCTGCAAAAAGGAGTCCCTGTAGACGGCGGTAAATTACAACAAGAAGAAGTTTAATAGACGTTTGAGTTTTTATATCTATAAATAAAAATTCTGGGGAGTTTAAATAATCATTTGCAGAACTTTCAAGTACTTAATTCGAAAGAGATTCATGTACATAGCACGCTACACCACCTCCCAGAATATAACGCGAATTTTTTATTAGTCCACGATCATGACACACAAAACGGTAACCACTAACATTGACACATGCAGTTATCGCCAATATATGAGTGGAGAAATCAGCAAGATCATTTTCAACTTCACATAGATGAGCACGGAGTAAATTGACATTAACATGAGAAACCTTTAAACACACTCTAGACGATATAGAATGATTAATTATATCTAATTCTGTGTTCGACATATCATCTCGAAGTCGATCACGATACGCTTCAAATCTTCTTCCGTACAATTGGAATTTCGGACTCACAATTATTCATACGAACAAATTTACAGCCATTGCGATGCCATATACGCTCAAAACCAGCAGCTCTAGCTGCAGTTTTAACTTTATTCAACAGGGCGTAAGTAGGATTTGGGAGAAATTCATTAACAAAAATCGTTCTATTTCCCAATTCAACAGCAGGACAGTCTGGAAAGACCTACGCAATGGCAATCCTGCCAACTTTCGATGTAACTCGAACTACTAATGAGAAATAAGACGAGGTATTACCGGTTTTAGATGTGCTTAGGAGTTACGTGGCTTGTTTATCACTGATACGACGGATATCAATGATAAATGTCAAAAGCGACTCTAAAGAGAGACGCTTAAAAACGCGCGCAACAATATCCTCCATTGATAGAGTAGTATGAACCGGTATGCCATTTATAATAAACTCCGGCACAAGAGACGCATACGACCATTTACTCTTAAGATCGGAAACATCAGAGGTCAAAACCGTACATATTGACGTATTACTCTTCACTGTACTAGCTAGAGATCGGAGTTCAGCTGCATTGTTTTCAACCGAAGCAGAAAGTGCGCCGATATCGTTCCTAATATTGAGCGCCTCATTGGAATGGTTAATTACCATGCGCATTATTCGCTCAAGTTGTTGTGACGTCGTCAATGTTCTGCAGTCTGCCGGGAATGAAGCAGGCTGAGGGGAAACCGAAGAATCACTAATAGAACAGGTAGTAGGAGCGAGCGGCATATTCAAGGTATACTAGAAGGAGTGAAAGATGTATAGTGGGAGATATTCGACTGTACGACCAGAGCGTTTGCAATAGATAAAGAGATGGACGTTATAGGCAGTGAAGGTGTAGGAGAAAGTTCGGGAGTAGGAAGGGATTTGTTCGACAAGGAAACTAGATGCGAGAAGGATCGAGAACAACAATTGTTCCTCGCTTTGCGCGCGATATGGATGCGAGCACAGGATGGATGATAGGAACACTCGCTGATTGCACAGATTAGACGGTTATATACTGGCTTACTACATCTAGCACAAGTAACTAATGTTGAACGGCGCCGCAAAAATTGTTTCGACATAGACAGATTGCAATTAACGCCAGATCAGACAGTACATGGACGTATTACTTGCTGTTGTCCAATAAGTGACAGATGACAGATCGTAATTCCACGAAACTTGTCTGCACAATTCGAAAGTGCTGCGAAAATGCTGGAGAATTAATATTTTATATGCAATTTAATGACGGATTATTATAGATTAATTTCCTGTTCGTCACATAATACATGGCTCAAGAATTTCTAATTTTTAATTTTTCGTCCGGATACTTTCCGAAAGCTTTAGATATATAACGTGAAATCAACCAACTTATCAGAATTTTAATTCTGAAAATATTTGCTTCCTTAGTTTGTTCAAATACCCATATACTTAATATATCCTTTTACTATTACATAAAATTACAGTGGAAGGAGAACTTTCAGCGCCTTGAGTTTTAGGAAATTCTCAGACGTCAATTTTTCAGTATACCGGACACGCATGGATTTGATCTAAAGTGATGATAGGAGCGAACAGACGTCGCAAATTTTTACGATTACGATACGTACGTCGATTGATCTTATGCACTGTGATATTCTTGAGGTTTAAAAATCTTAGAGCTGTCATTTGATACCATGTATTAAAATTCCTGGTCTTTTCATAATTTTGTAAAAACGATTGATAAGAGAGTCGAATTTGTGACGAAATATCGTCAATCTACGCCTTGACCTGCCAAATATAAAAAATTGATTTGTATTTTATTTTAATTCGCCCATTTTTCGTTACTTTGTTCTTTTGGTATCGATAAGCGACAATATTTCGTTTGTCCCTTTCTTTCCTATAGCGTTGTCCTTGTGAATTAATTAGATTAAGTATATTTCATTTTTATTTGTGTTGGGAGATTTACTATACTGGGGCCGCATAAAGTTTAGTGGTGGGCACCGCAGTTGGCGAGGAATGCCCCTCTTCCCGCACAAGGGGGATTCGTGCTCCTTGTTGTTGGACTCGACACTCGTCGCACTCATGTGGGTTGCCGGCCGGACTTCTCTATTCCTCCCTCTGCCGCACAACCATTTCGTACCAGTATTGTCTATTCTTGTTTCTCCCATTGTGATATCCCTTTTGAAAGTACCTTTCCTCGAAGGGATCAACCCTCGAATTTTTCCAATCAATCACGGATCGTTTGAAGATTTTCTATAAATTCATCGTTAGTCATCTAACGATCCATCCTAAATTAGTACGTAATCAATAGCGGATTATTTACGGATTTGTTCCGGCATCAACTCGACGCGTTAATTGTATCTTACTCGTGTCTTTCTGCGTACACATTTGATGCATTTTAAGGTGTTAACAATTAAAATCCATCGAAATGTGACTATACATGCAGTTTTTATAGGGCGAAGTTTTCGTGGAGAAGATCTTCCGTGAATCTGTTGCAGATTAGCAACGTACAACAAACTTTTACTCAGGCAGGTAGTAGAACAGGCAATTTTGCAGCCGAACATCTGAAATACGACAATCGGAACAAATGCATTTGGATCTATAAGTTTTCAGTTTATCAACGTTTTCCTAATATAGAATATGCCGTAAACATATCGCTTCCATACAAATTACATTGTTTGGCTATATTATATGGAATATTCATGAATATTATGTCAGCGAACTTATTAACACCGAAATATAAAGAATTAAAAATGAAGAATCATTCTCTAAAAAAATGAAAATAGATTTTGCCAAAAGATTTGTATAAAGTAAATGTATCTGATGTGAGTGCAGCATTATTGGTAATGAAGAATGCAACATATTACTGTACAAATTAAGAGTTATTCAAAGCCAGATAAAACGGCAGCTTTTCGCCGATAACTAAAATAATCATATTTGTTTGCGATTAAAATAATAATAGCGTGATGCCTACCTTCACTCATTATTTCTAGCTGATCAACGAATAATCGACAAAAGTAATTTCTATCATTCTAGCGAGTATATGTCTCCACAAAATCGTGAACATGCTCGTTACTGAGTATATGTACTTATGTATATTCCCTACATTAACATTTAAAGTGGGTTTTTATGTGTGAGTCGATTTCTATACCAAGATATTTCGTATGATTTTTTCGACGAATTTTTAGACAATTGCAGTTTCTAGACTGGGTACAGGGTTTTGGATTAAAATATATATTGAGACTCTGTGGTATACTATCCACGTAGCAACCAAGGGGTACAAATACCGTTTTGGTAGCGTTTATTGTTAGGCCATTTATTTTAAACCAGTCCTGCATACAGTAAAACTGCTGTTCTGCTGTTACTATTGTCTGTTTCCATGTCTTCTCTTTCACAATTAACACAGTGTCATCCGCAAATGCTAATATCTTATTCCGTCTATGTTAGCTGTAAATAAATCATTTAAGTATAAAATAAATAATAAGGTTCTCAGGATTGAACTCTGCGGTATGTTTTCGGCGTTACTATAGACGTTATTTATTCTAACACTTTGTGTTCTATCCCCTAGATAACTATGCAAAAATCCAATACCTGCCCTCTAATGCCATATCTTTCTAATTTTGTGAGAAGTATCTTATGGTTTAGTGTGTCAAATGCTTTAGCTAGATCAATAAATATAGCTAGGCATCGTTCATTTTTCTACAGTGCTATGGAAATTTCTCTAGAGAGTTCAGCTATTGTATCCTCTGTCGATTTTTCTTCGCAAATAAAAATTGATTTTTACTAATTACGCCAATTTTATTGAGATACTTTAATAACCTTATTTTTAGACATTTTTCAAATATCTTAGATAGCGCTGGTAATAAGGAAATTGGCCTATAATTTTCTACGTTTTCTGGATCGCCTGCTTTATAAATTGGGATAACAATCGCGTGTTTAAAGTGCTCAGGACAGATTCCTGTTGAAAATGAAAGATTGATTAAAAAACATATAGGAAAGGATACATGATTAGCTACTAGTTTTAGTAGATCAGATGAGATATTTTCTATACCCGGTGATTTTCCTGATTTTAAATCCCTTACATGTTTTTCTATCTCCAGTGGTAATGTCTCGTACAAAGCTATAGATGACATGTTTCGGGCGATAGTTGGTATAAATTTTGCCTGATTTTTTGTTTTTCCTACTAATCTACTTCCTATTTGCGAAAAGTAAGTATTAAAGTTGTTTGCAATCTCTAAGCTGTCACGTGTTATACTCCCGTTTTTATCTTTAATCATTTGTACTTGTTTTTTTTGTTTATTTCATTAGTTACTACAATATTAGTTATTGCTTTCCACAGTTTATTTCGATCATTCCGCGCTTCATTTATTAAGCGTTTTTAGAATGCGTCCATAGCACTTTTTATTTTTACATCTAATCTATTTCTAAAATTTTTATAGTTTTTCATTACTCGCGGTGCTCTTCTTCCTCTTCCATTTCTTATACAACTCGTCCCGGATCTTCATATCTTCTATTAATTATACTGTTATCCATGGTTTCTTATTTTCTTTCCAAAAATATGTCTTATTGATTGTTGCTTCATCAATATATTTCTTGAGTATAAATATAAATGCATCCATCGCGCTATTTACTTCTAATTTATTATATACATCACTGCATGTTTCATCCTGAAGCTGGCGGGTCAATTTATTTTTATTCGTTACTTTTTTCTTATATATCTTCTTTTTTATCTTAGTTTGAGTTCTTGTCCAATTCCAGCTCACAAAGATTGGATAGTGGTCTGTTAATTCAATGTGTACTACATAAGAGTCAATGTCATTTATAGGATTTCTCGTTTTTAGAAAAACATGATCTATGCAAGTTCTTGAAGTTCCACCATCTCGTGTGATTGCTCTTATTGCAAATATATAGCTATTTGCACTCAGCATAGTCAAATATTGTTCACTTAAAATATTATTGCCAAAAATATTTATATTTGTGTCACCCACAATAATAACTTCTTCTTCTATTAAGTCTACTAAATAATTTTGCAAATCTTAAAAAATTTGTCTGCCAAATAAAGATGAGATCTGTAGATTGCCAGTATTATTTGACGTTTACCTGATGGTTTAGTTACTGTAATTTTTATTATGTTAATTTTTCCAATTACAGTACAACCTCTCTTGTTTGACATGATCGGTGCCAGACGCTCCCTCTCTGACCTCGCTAGTTTGACATTTTTTTAACTACGCCCACTATGACGTCACGCAATCGTGGTTGACTCATTTGTTTTTATGAACATAAGTGTACTGCGTGGTGGAGACAAACATACTGAAAATACATATATTTTACTCGAAAGAGATTTTGTGAAATCAAGTGATTATATTTAAATTAAATATTGGAAGATTATAAAAGATGAGCTCTCGGGAAAACGTCGATCCAAATAAATTAGGTAATTCAACAGCCCAACATAACCTAGACTATTTGGTTACAGAAAAGTTAATTTTCTTTTTACAGGAATGATCGAATTGCATTATTTTAATGTAAAAATAAATATTTTTTATCAAACCTAGTCGTCTAAACCACTTTAATAGGTTACTTGAATTTGAATTGCAATATATTTTACTATTTTATGTTATAGAGAAAAGAAAGCGAACATTTCTGACGTACGATGACAAAATAGAAATTTTGAAGCGACTGAATAATGGTGCAACGCAGCAAGCCCTAGCTGATTGTTATAACGTTGGCCGCTCAACTGTGGCAGGTATTTTTAAAAACTAAGAAGATATCACAAAAAAGACTTGGTGAAACAAAAAAATCTGCAAAAGAATACTAAAAGATATTCATAATGTTACGATTCTCCTCTGGAAAATATATTATTTTCCTGGTTTACACAGAACAGGGAAGCAGGAATTCCCATTTCTGGACATTTATTACAAGAGACTGCGCTTCATATTAACTCCAAGTTACAAAATGGTAACAATAAATTTGCTGCAAGTAAAGGGTGGTTAGAAAAGTTCTAATCAAGATTCGGCATCCGTCAGATCTCCATTCAAGGGGAGAAACTGTCAACTAATAACAGTGCTGCTGACGAATTTTGTTTAAACTTTCGCCAATTAATTAAAGGTAATAACATTGATCTAGACCACGTCTATAATGCAGACCGGTTTGCAGTGGAAAGAGCTTCCAAAGAAGACTTTAGCCTCAGCAAACGAAACTAGTGCACGTGGCTTTAAATGTGCGAAGGAGCGTATCACTGTTATGAATTGCGCAAATGCTTCAGGAAGCGTCAAAAGTCCATTGCTCATAATAGGCAAATACAAGAAGCCGCGGTGCTTAAAAGGTATTGATGTCTTACCGGCAGTTTATACAAATCAAAAGACCAGTTGGATGGACAAGAATGTTTTTTTGTTTTGGTACACAAGCGTTTTCTTGCCTACTATCAAGCAAAAGATGAACCGAGAAGATGAAAAATTCATATTGCTTCTCGATAATGCTCCATCGCATTCTTCTGAGGAAGTATTAAATGCCATTGATTCCTGCTGCGTGGTGAAATACTTACTACCAAATGTGACCTCATTAATACAACCCATGGACCAAGGGGTTATTGTTGCCATGAAGCGATATTACAGGAAGTTTTACCTTCGAACATTCCTTGCGGATGAGACAGAATTTCAGGGAAAATATCTGCGTTTTATGAAACAGTGGAACCTCGCACATTGCATACGAACTGTTTCACCTGCTTGGGATTCTGTCAGCGAAGCAACATTACGTGGAGCATGGTCGAAACCCCTTGGAAAAAACTATGCCACACTGGAAGACTTGGAAGTAGATGAAATCACACGTTTGGCTTCTCATGCGTTGCAGATTCCATTGTCGACAGAAGAAACTGTCGAATGGCTAAATGCAGACAATTCTGATTGTGGATGGCAAATTCAAACCATCGATGAAATTATTACACAACTAGATCCAAATCTGGATCATACGATCAACATCGATGTCGAAGAAAATGAAGACGAAGAAAATCCTGTAGATGAAACTGGCACGTCAACAGAAAATGAATTCGCACCTTTAAATTTCGCAGTTGAGTGTCGTGGGTGTTTTAAAGTCGCAGAAATGGCTTTTCGAGTATTACCTCTTGCGCTTCCTAACATTTGTAATCTCGGGAAAAGATATACCGGAGTTCCGGATGCGTGTAATCGACAAGCAAAGGTGAGAATCTTGACTTGCATACGAAAGTCCATTTTTAGCCATCCGGTGCTGCCTAAGCGGGAGAAATATCATCGAATTTACGGACTCCAAATGCGTATCGAATTTTCGTGATTAGGTATACTCATACGACGCCTTGTGCTACCTACCAACAACATTTTAGATTTCGGCGGATTTACAGTCAACGCATTATATATTGCCCAGTTGGCAATTTTCTCTAGCTCCTCATTAAAATTCTCAAAGGCTTGCGAGGCACTATCTGGCGGAAAGGATAAAATGACTTGGGTGTCATCAGCATAGGTTTTAAGGTTGACCTTGGAGCAGATATTATATGTGTCAGGAGTATAGATAATGAAGAATAGTGAGCTTAATTTGTCACCTTAAGGGCAACCAGAGGATACAAATTTTGCATCATATCCATCTGCAGCAAAACCTTTATTAATGACTACCGATTGAGAGCGTTGACAGAGATATGAATTGATAAGGTCGGATGCTTCCTCTGTAGAATTGCAATTTTGCAATAATTAGTTTATGGTCAAGAGAATCAAAGGCACGAGAAAGTGTAAAAGGCCCATCACGGTTAAACACTTGTTGTCCCAGCTAGTGAGGACTTCCTCCGAAACGTCTAAAAATGCAGTTTCACAGCTGTGCAAACGTCTAAAACCAGACTGGAAAGTGAGAAAAAGTTTGTGTTCATCAAAGAATTTTAAAATTTTATCGTAGAGAAGTGTTTCAATTAGTTTGGAAAAATCGTTAAGCGACCGATCGGACGTAGGTCTTGTAAAGATGTAAGATTAGGGATTTTTGGAAAGGAAGTGACTAGAGCGTGCTTCCAAGCATTCGGAAATCGATTACTTTTTCTTATATAATTCATGACATGTAAGATCGCAGGGAGGGAAAAGATATGAACGCGCAAAAACATTTCACTAGAGACCCCATCGGAGCCAGCAGAATTACTTTTGATTTTGTTAATGGCTTTTGTTAAATCGAATATAGATGATTCTAAAAAAGAGAAGGCTACGTCGTCGGCCAGTTTGTTGGAACGAGAAGTTAAGAAGTTTCGAATTAGATTATCGTTTGGAATTAATTTGGGAAAATTTAAGAAATGACCATGTCAGGATTGCATAGCGACTGTGGGATCTCCATCGACCTGTTTTATGCATTGATTACAAGATAGCTTATTGACTGCCAGAATTTGTTCTCCGGCTTATTAAAGACATGACGGAAGTAAGCTTTCTTTTCTCTTTGTAACATATTAGATACACAATCCCGAAGCTGAGTATAAGTATAATAGTAATAGTAAGTAGTATAATAGTAATATACTGAGTATACTAGAACACATCTGAATTTTTTGTTGGAATGGCGAGCTTTTGTCTGCGCATTATTTCGTTTTTTTATAAAAGTTTTCACCGTGTCAGTCACCCAAGGAGCATGCAATTTTGTGACTATTACAGTTTTTAGGGGTGCATAATTATCAAAAAGATCGATATTACAATTGGATAAGTATGAAACTTTTTCATCAATGTTGCTAAGATTTAGAACTCGGTTCCATGGAACTGTAATTGCGGCAGATTCGAATAATTTAGCATCGAAGTTTTTAAAGTCTCGAGTTGTAATGTATTTCAGCTTTCTTGCTAATCTCGGGCAGCTGATTTCACAACCAACTAAAAAGTGATCCGCAATTTCATGCTCGTTGGATGACAAGACGTTTACCGGAGTGACAGATGGGGAAATGAAAATAATATCCAGAAGAGATGACGAGGTTGCAGTTATTCTAGTGGCTGAAGTGATAATTTGCTGTAGTTCGCAAGAACGAACCCAATCAAGAAGCTTAATAGAGTCGGATTTATTATGGTTTAATAAATTAATATTTAAGTCACCTGTGATTACAATTTTGTTTACTTGAGAAACTAAACTATTATAATTGTAATATAAGTTAATAAGGCAATCGAGAGAAATTTGGGAAGGTCTGTATGAAACGCCAACACGAAATTTTAGACCATGAAAATTTATTATCGCCCAAAGCAGTTCTAAACCATTTTTATCGGGAAAGGCCGGGAATTCTGAACAATGAAGGTATTCTCAATTCCGAAGAAAGTGAAGGCTTGATGTAAAATACGACTTCGCCGCCTCTTGAATGTTCCCTGTCGGATCTCAAAAGTTGATAACCTTCAATAAAAATGACATTATTATTAATAGAGCTATTAAGCCATGATTCCGAAATGCACATTATATCGTACTGCTTTTGTAATAGAAGAACCCTTATAACCGACAGATGCGTAGTCAACGAACGAACATTTAAATGTTACGTTAACTTATTTCAATGACGAGTCTACATGGTTAAACGCATCTGCAGTCTGATGAGCTAGGAGTGGTGCTAGTGGAGTTCAATGAAGATCGTAGTGAAAAAGTGAATTGCTCTGAACGAGGCTCAATTGAATTTACATAGAATGACTGATGTTGATTGTACGAATATTTCATAACAGCAGAATATCCGTAACTTTTTGCAGCTTGCAGATAAACACTACTTTTTGAGGTTTTTAGTACATCAAGATTTGCTGGTAATAGTCATGCTACGATTTTATCCAAATCAGCTTCCGTTCTTATCATTAGCGGTCTCGAGGTAGAACTGTCATCTCGTTGCGCAAGTATTTTACATTCCCTCACCCTTTAAAATCGCTAGGAGATATGCTATCTTTAGGTACATAGTTTTGATTCCCGAACACCTTATCAAAACTATGTACAGACGAGAGAATTATGCGTGGTTTTGACCTGAGTAAATGATCCAACTCCCCCTCCCCCCCCCCCTCTCCCCGAACCGGATTTTTTCAGTACAGCTCATTTATCTTTTTATATCCATTACCAGGTGCTAATTTTATCACAGTTATACATCTATCAGATCTTTAAATACAAATAAATATATTTATTTTTATCCTCTGTTATTCTTTTACACATAGTTCAGGTATTAAAGTATCCTACCTGTGTTACTAGATGGATTTTTTACCGCTGTCAGAGGTGCCGTTGAAGGACCCGGGACAAATGCAGGTGCTTTAAATACACGTAACATTGAACCACTCCGCGTTAGTGCAGTAGCTCCATTTCCAAAATTTTCCTTGGCATTGGAATGTCTGGTATTCTTAAAAGAAAATTAAATTAGAACTCTGCTGTTTTTTTTATTAATTTTCGTACATGCGTCAACTAATTTATAGAAATAATATGTGGTATATTATTATATAACGGATTGAATTGGGCTGTGGTCGGAAGGCGCCGAAAAACTCACTCTCGCACGTGAGATACGGGGACGCGACACTCGAGAATAGCGACTCGTGTTACTAATCATTGTGATTACTCCACTGTTCGGTGTCGTGAACAGAGAGTGTTCCCATCGGGATAGTAAGGGCTGCGAGTCGAGACGAGCGTTTTGTGTGTATTATCCGTAACGCGTGTGGGATTTTTAAAATAAAGATTTTCCTTTTTGTTTCTTGGTCACGAGTTTAATTGGATATTATCCCAGCCAATCAAAAATATATAAACTGAAACTATCAGCTGAACAAAAAAACCGCGTTTTCGTAGAATTCAATACGGCGTTGCTCGGATTTATACTGGCCCCGTAGAACGAACAATGGAATAACATGGTGAAGACAAAAAGACATTAAGTAAATTTTGATTACGTGAAGTTAGTTATTTAGGGTTTAAGGTTGTCGGTAAGGAAGGGATTGGTCCGGGTGAACGGACGGTAAGTGCTACAGTAGAATTTCCACTGCCACGTAACGCAAATGAAGCAAGACATTTAGACGGGATGGCTAATTACTTCAGGCGGTTTATTCCAGAATTCGCTCACGGCATCGTTTCTATTATTAATTCTTACAAAGGAGGTAATTTCACGTTGGAAACGGGGCAGGAAAACGTATATCTCTGGGTAAAAGAGAAATTAGGATCGAAACCTGTTAAAGCTGTTGGCACACTACAATCCTTATGCCAATAACACAGAATTCCACACTAACGCGTCTGCAGATGGTTTAGCCCGAATGCTTTTCAAACTGACGAAAATAATGAATTGCACTTCGTCCACGCTATACGCGAAGATCTTCAGAAGTTGAATCAGCGTATACTCGGGTAAATTGGAGCTATTAGCTGTAATTTGGGCCGTCGAACGATTAAGGCCATTTCTCATAGGAATACCGTTTAAAATCATTTGTTTAAAACGCACAAATTATTTGCGTTTTGTCGATTTTACTGATTTCAAATTAATATTAATTATTGAATTTCATTTGTAATATTTTATTAATGTTTTTGGAGTGACCGTCGAGTCGTTGATCGATACGCACGCATTTTCTGCCTCCGGAATATTGTGTTATTGGTGGTCTAGTGGTTACAGTTTTAATTTTTTGTGTGCACTGTAAATGGATATATGCTGCATCTAAATACGGACATTAGTGTCTTTATTTTGTCGCTGAAAGTCAGTAATTGAGCGATTGAAAAATTCGTCTAATTTTCCGTTAATTTGGATAGTGTAGTCGTGGGGCGTATAAATGTGACATTTTCGTAATTGCACTAGTGCGTGTGAGTTGTACTGTTCAGCGCTACACGTGCTTGGTTGTTATTTACTGTCTTCACTATTGTGGTTTCTTTTAAATGTGACGCGTCGTGACAGATATATGTTTATATGCATAAACTTTAGACGAGATAAATATCTAATGAGTGTTATGCTTCGTTCGATTGACATTTTTATGGACAATTAAATTTGTAACGATCGCGATCAATTTTACCTAATTTATCTGCTTAATTTTTTTTTTTAACTTCCCGGTCTACAGGGTGTGTGTGTGTGTGGGGGTGTGTGTGTGTGCGTGCGTGCGTACGTGCGTGCGTGCGTGTGCGTGTGCGTGTGCGCGTGCGTGCGTGTGTGTGTGTGCGTGTGCGTGTGTGTGTGTGTGTGTGTGTGTGTGTGGGTGTGTGTGTGTGTGTGTGTGTGTGTGTGTGTGTGTGTGTGTGTGTGTGTGTGTGTGTGTGTGTGTGTGTGTTTTTTTTTTTTTTTTTTTTTTTTTTTTTTTTTTTCCGAAGCGACGATGGAAAGCTCTACCAGCCATCCCTGCCAGCCGGTGCCAGCAGGAGTGCGGGGCTCCCACCCGCTAAAACCACCTCCGCTCAGACTGTGATTCCCCCCTCGGAAACCGCCGCAAGGCATTACTTCGAGGGGGGCAGTCTTTGCCTCAGTAGGCCCTCCGCCGATGTTTTGGCTCTTCAAGTCTGGGCGATGTTGTTGCCTCTTCCGTCTTCTTCTCTTCTGATGGCATTCAGCCTATCGATGATGGAGGTGGCGATTATGACCACCGCGTCCCATCCCTCTTGTGAGGCAAGCAGACATTCCCCAATGCCCTCAGGTGTTAGTGGTCCTCCTACCGAGATCCGGAACTGTTCCCGTTCCGCTGCAAATCTCGGGCAGTGGAAGAGGACATGGGCCACGTCTTCGTCGACAGCAGGGCATGCCGGGCACTCCGCACTTTGGTAAATGCGGAAACGATGTAAGTAGCTGCGAAAGCAGCCGTGCCCGGTGAGCACCTGGGTGAGATGAAAGGTGGTGTATCCGTGTTGTCTGCCCGTCCATTTTGCTACATCTGGGATGACGCAGTGGGTCCACCGCCCCGACTCCGCTGAATCCCATCTTTTTTGCCACTCTTCTATGGTCCTCATGGACCATTTGTCGTGGTTCGGCTCCTGGTCGGCGATGTCCTGCCTTATACACCTGCCTTCGCGGTGTACTGCTGCCCTCTCCATAGCAAGAAGGTCTATGGGAGGGAGTCCCGCGACCACCGAGAGAGCGATGTCCGATACAGAACGGTAGGCACGGGCCACTCTTAGGGCGGCTGTTCTATAAGCCCGCCGGCAGGTGGCTCCGTAGCTCTTATGGATGTTCATGGCATCAGCCCAGATCGGTGCCCCGTAAAGGATAACGGAGCTTACTACCGATGAAAGCAGGGACCGTCGCGGCTGTTTCGGCCCCCCCATATTGGGCATGATGCTGGAGAGCGCACGAGCCACTTTGGAAGCCTTTGCGCCTGCGTTCATTAGGTGTTGTTTGAACGACAGCCGCGCATCTAGAGTGACTCCAAGATATCTAATAGTGTCCACCGTCCTGATCTGCCTATCTTCCACCGTGAAGGTGGCGTATACCCTTTTCTTCGTTCGAGAGATGAGCACCGCCTCCGTCTTCTCAGCCGCCAGATCTAACCCATGGTTGCTCAACCACCTAGCTACTACCTCGATAGCTTCATCTCCGCTAAATTGCACCTCATCGATGGTCTTCGCGACGACGATTAGTGCAAGGTCGTCTGCAAAAGCTACCATGGACACCCCGTCTGGAAGGGATTGCCTGAGCAGTCCGTCATATAAGACGTTCCAGAGCAAGGGTCCCAGAACCGAACCCTGTGGCACGCCTCCCGTGATGTTGTAGGAGTGCCTGCCGTCATCGGTGTCATAATACAGGGTTCGTTCTGTTAGGTAGCTTGAGATGGCTTCTCTTAGGTAGAGAGGCACCTTCAGATCTTCGAGTGCCTGCATGATGCAATCCCACCTGGCCGAATTGAATGCGTTCCGTATATCCAGGGCAATGATGGCACACATGCACCTGGTGTTTCGGCTGCCACTGATGGCATCCGTGGCTATTGCTTTCACTCGGCTGATTGCATCGATGGTTGAGCGCCCCTTCCGAAATCCGAACTGGTTTTCGGAAAGACCTCCGGCATTTTCGATGGCTGCTTCCAGTCTGGCACAGATAACCCTCTCATATAGCTTCCCGGAGATGTCAAGCATGCAGAGCGGTCGGAATGAGGATGGGTCGTCCGGGGGTTTGTTTCCCTTAGATAGCAGCACCAACCTCTGTTCCTTCCACTGCGCCGGGAAGCATCCTTCCTTCAGGCAAGCACTGAATGTCAATGTGAAGATGGTTGGCACATTCAGCGCTGCGATCGTCACTGCCATTCCAGGTACCCCATCCATTCCTGGGGCCTTACGGGTGGAGATCTTCTTAGCAGCCATCATTACTTCGGCTTCGGTAACATCTGGCAGCTCGGCTGCACCAGCAATTGCCATCAGGCCAGTGCCAATCGGCCGTTCCCGCTGTTCTGGGAATAAATGGCCGACGACTTTGCCAAGGAAGGATGGACATGATGGTGCGTTGGGTCCCCTGGGCTTGATCTTATTCATGACCGTTTTATACGGTCGCCCCCAGGGATCGCGGTCCACCTCCTCACAAAAGTCTTGCCAGCACTTTCTTTTTGCGGCTTTGATGGCAATCTTGAGCCTCTTTTTCTTTCTTTCATAGTCCGCGGCCAGTTGGTAGTACCGGGGCTTATGGATTGCTCTCTGGTGCAGCCTTCGAGCCCGAAGGCACTCTCGGCGGATATTTGCGATTTCCTCGTTCCACCAGTAAACTGGGGGTCGGCCGCGAGGATTTGTCTTCACGGCCATAGAGGCATCGCAAGCCGCTGTTATGGCTCGGGAGAGGCATCGGGCTCTCTCCTCTGCTGTTCCCTCCACCTCCGTCTGTTCCAAGCTGTAGAGGAACATTTCCCGATCGAAGGTGGCCGGTGCCCATCTCTCTTTGCTTGCACTCTGCACCTTTCCTACTGGTCTGCCGGTCAGTTGGAGCTGGTACACCAAGGCTTGATGGTCACTGCCCGTGTATCGGTCGCTAACTTTCCAGCCCAACCCGTCCCCCATTAATTTTGGGTCGACGAAGGTCAGGTCGACTACGGAGGACTTGCCGGCCTTGGAGTAGGTCGGCTTTCCCCCCGTGTTAGCAATCTCCAACTCCAGTAACGAGAAGGCCTCAATGAGGGCATATCCTCGATGGTTGGTCTTCGCGCTACCCCATTCCGTCGCCCATGCATTGAAGTCCCCCCCGATCGCTAACGGGAGTCGGGAGGTTCTTGCACTGGCGACGATGGCCTCCAGGGATCCTTGGAACTCGTCGATGGTAAGACTGGGAGGGAGGTAGCAACTGTATAGTCTTATACCAGCCACCTCCACCCACGTGAAGCTGGGCAGGGGGTCGGACATCTTATTGGATATGTGGAGATTCCCACACACCCAGATGGCCGCCTTGCTGGTGGAATCCTTCACCCAGCTCGGTTTACAAAGGTCCCGGTAAGCCTCGCTGATGACGGCGATATCGGCCTTCTCCTCCTTGACCAGTTGAAGCATCAAGTCCTGGGCTGTGTGTGTGTGTGTGTGTGTGTGTGTGTGTGTGTGTGTGTGCGTGCGTGCGTGCGTGCGTGCGTGCGTGCGTGCGTGCGTGCGTGCGTGCGTGTGTGTGTGTGTGTGTGTGTGTGTGCGTGCGTGCGTGCGTGTGTGCGTGCGTGCGTGCGTGCGTGCGTGCGTGCGTGTGTGTGTGTGTGTGTGTGCGTGCGTGCGTGCGTGCGTGCGTGCGTGCGTGCGTGCGTGCGTGCGTGTGTGTGTGTGTGTGTGTGTGTGTGTGTGTGTGTGTGTGTGTGTGTGTGTGTGTGTGTGTGTGTGTGTGTGTGTGTGTGTGTGTGTGTGTGTGTGTGTGTGTGTGTGTGTGTGTGTGTGTGTGTGTGTGTGTGTGTGTGTGTGTGTGTGTGTGTGTGTGTGTGTGTGTGTGTGTGTGTGTGTGTGTGTGTGTGTGTGTGTGTGTGTTTGTACGGATGAAAACCAAATTTTGTCCAACGATTTCTCTTCAACGGATGAAGCGAATTGATTAATTTATTTTTAATCGATGCGTCCTGACCTAACTTCGTGCTGATTAGATTTTGAACATGATCGGCTGAGCGGTTTTCGAGTTATTCCAAAAAAGTAGTATAAATAGTACAAATAACGTAAAAAAATGATATTATTTAACAAATTCCGTCATTTTTCGTGAGGAAACTGTTGATGCGCGTCAAAAAACTGAGAAATAAAAAAGCCGACAAGTAAAAAACCGACATATTAAAAAGCCGACACGGTAAAAGTATTATTCTCTTTACAATATGCCGATTTTTACTAGTCGGTTTTTTTAATTTGTCGGCTTTTTTAAGAAATAATGGGTAGATTTCGGAAATAGAACCTCTCTATATAACGCAAAATATGGAAAACATACGTGAATATAGCCAGTCCGTTAAATAAACCGGAATAAAATACGAGAGATTGATCGGGAAGTTATTGTGTCGACTCGCTAAGGGTCACATCCGCTTTATTTTTTTTGGAACGTCTCTTTAAGCTCTGGAGAAACTTTTATGCGTTTTATCATTTGACAATAAATATTGTGTTGTGATTTAAAACCAACCGCATGTCCAGCAAGTCTACGCCTGAACACCGGAAATCTAGAGGTCGCCCGCCTACTGCGTCTTCTTGGCATAAGCTAAGATCTAGCTCTTCTTCTTCGATTAAATCATTCATAGCCAACAACAGGAAGCGATCTTCGCAAAGTGCATTTAACGATGTGCGTATCGGTGTTTTGGATAACTCTGACTCTGATTTATCTTCAAATCAAGACATCGATACTGACTTATGTACCGAAGATTCTTCAACTGAGGCTGTTTCTGCTCAACGATCGAACCTAAATATGGATCCCGCCCTGGCTCAAATTCTGGAAAAGCTTAACGAATTCCAGAAATCTCAAGATGTTATGTCATCCCAAATCGACTCCTTTAAAACCGAGGTCATGGGAAAAATTGAAGCCACTAGAAACGACATAGCTTCGTTACGCAGCGATTTCATTAATTTGAAAAAGAAAGTTGAGGATGATAATGCTATCAGGGACTTGAGAATCTTAGAGCAAGAGAAAAAAATCAACTCTTTATCCACGACAGTTGACAGAATAGAGCATGCGGAAAAAAGATGCAATATAATTTTGAGGGGACTGGAGTTGACGTCACAAAAAGATGTTAAGAAAGAAATTAATGAATTTTTTGCTACTAGATTCGATCTTAACGACTCTGTCAATGAAGCTTTTTCTCTGGGTTCTCGGAATTCTGGTTTTCTGGTAAAATTCAATAATGCCGACGTTAAGTTTAAGGTTCTGTCATCGAATGCAAGAATCCTCAGAGGGACGCAACTATCTATCAACAGCGATCTCACACAAGTCGAACAGCAGATACGAAAGTTGGCCATAGCCGAAACACGAAAAGCTCGTGAGTCTGGGTCAATAACAAAACTAGCATACATGGCTTATTCAGTAGATGGTAACTGATATAAGTGGGACTCATCTCTGCAGAAGTTTCTGTTGATCAAAAGCACGACTGGTAAGCGTCCCAATCTTTCACAAAGTATGGAAACGGACGATATTACATCTAGGAAACGCGCAAAAAACTAATTGTCTCCCAGGGGATGTGTCCCAGACTTCCAAGACGCTCCACAATGCCATATTCAAGATCTTCTAATCGCATTAGGGTTTTGGTGTTTTGGAATGCTAAAGGCCCATTCAATATTAAATATCTGCATCTGGACGATGTTCCATCCACCTTGTGCTGCTCAGAAACTTGGCAAGTAAATCCTAGGCCTGACTTACTCCCCGACGCACTGAACAACTCTTTTTCTGCATGGTCACCGGCTAGTAAAGTTAAAATGCATGAAAGAGCCAGTGGTGGCCTCGTCTCGATCGTCGACAAGAAGCTGCAGCCTGCAATCGTCCACTCAACGTCTTCGTTACTTGTGTTAAAAGTGTACTGCGTACCCCTAGATTTATTTGTATGTTCCGTATATTTTAAGCCTACCAGTGATATTCGGGCCGATTTGTCGACACTCCAAGAGTTTCTGGATTCGGCACAATCCCTACACCCAGATCATGCTGTTGTAATCGGCGGAGATTTTAACGCTCGTATGGGTCCTGGGTCTGAGGTCGATCCGGAGATCCTGGACGGGTCATCTCTTATTGCTGACCATGATTCATTCGACCGGACCTCAAATACTCGCGGTGTTATATTGCATGATTTTATGTCTGAGAATGGTTTTATTTTAGTAAACGGTAGATCACTTAGCGATTCTCCAGCACATTTTACATATTTGGGCTCTGGAGGATTTAGTTGTATTGACTTAGTATGGGTATCAGTGAACTGTGTACAATTTGTTGCAGATCTTAAAGTTTCTTCTTGCTTGCATGGATATGACCACACACCGGTAACTCTACGGATGAATCTCGGTCAGTGGTCTGATTAAGCCGCTTCCGGGTATATACACAGTTACAATGTTCCCACAGAAAGACTTCGATGGTGCCCTGACCGTGCGTTGCGTTTCGCCGAGTCCCTCCGAAGTAATGGCAGCAATAATACTACGAATTTATCGACGTCAGTAGACGATATGTACAACAGTTTTTGTGACGTGATTAGAAAAGCGGCATCCGACGCTGGCATGACAGCGGTCGTTCAACCTTATAACATTAAAGTTGGAAAACGTCCCTGGCACGACGGTGAATGCGACTCTGCGCATCGTGGCGTTCGCAGGGCGCTGTCTCGTCTTCGCAGCAGTGGCTATGCTGTGGCCGAGCATGCCGCGTTTGTTGCCGCCAAAATGTTTTATAGTGAACTCATTATTTGTAAAAAGTCCGATTATTGTAAGAACGTTCGTGATAGCTTTGCAGGTTCTCGTAATGCATCCGATTTTTGGCGCACAGTCTCTTGATTTAGAGCTAGACCACGATCTGAACATCCTATTAGTCCTGCAGCATGGACTGAATTTTTGAGACAAGTATATCGTCCCAGACTCTCTTCGGAACTTACCTTTTTTTGGAACATTTGATCAAACTCTGGATGTTCCGTTCTCATGTGGAGAGCTTAGGCGTTGCATAAATAAGCTTAAGAGTAAAAAGGCTCCGGGTGAGGATGGCATTCCTCCAGAGTTTTACAAGGCCCTAAATGACGATATGAAACTTAAATTGCTCCGACTATTTAATAAAGTTATGTCTACTGAGGTAGTTCCGAACGGTTGGTCTAGGGTGTGTCTTTCTATGATACACAAGAAAGGTGATTCAGTTGACCCGTATAATTATAGGAATATAATACCGGAGGAGCAAGCAGGTTTCCGCAAAGGTAGGGGCGTCATGGATAATCTATTTAGTTTATTAGCGACTGCGCAAATAATTCTTAGACGAAAAGTTGCTAAATTGTACACTCTCTTTATTGACTTTAAGCGTGCGTTTGACTCCATCCCCCATGCGAAACTGTGGTATAAGCTGTATAATCTTGGCATTAGTTGTAAGATCGTTCGCATATTGAGTTCGCTTTACTCGGTAGCCACGGTATCTATCCGTTCCTCTCGTGGAACGTCTGAAGCGGTAAACGTATCTGAAGGCGTGTTACAGGGTGAGGTCTTGAGCCCTCTCCTTTTTATTTTATATATATCCGACATTATCAGCTTTTTTCGCGCACAGGGGGTTAGAGGCGTAGACATTACACATGCATACGATTTATTAATGCTTCTATATGCGGACGATATTACAATTTTTGCTTATTCGGAAATGGATCTGCGTAAGAAATTAGAGGTATTGAGCGATTATTGTTACGTGAACGGGCTGACTGTGAATGCGAGTAAGACCAACGTGATGGTTTTTAAAAGAGGTCGTAGACTTAGCGCACGCGACTCCACACTCATACACTGCCCTCGGCGCCGCGTCAGCCAAAGCGACTGTGAACAAGTCTGTTTGTGCGCCTGGGGCTGTTCCTTCAATCATAGCATCGTCGGGTGCTGATTCATGGTCTGCCTACCAGACCCTTTACAGGGCCATGGTGTGCTCGACTCTGATGTACTTGTCACCGATATGGTCATTGCGTTATTTCGATGAGCTAGAGCGAGTTCAGGTTGGATTTTTTAAGCGTTTATTTGCACTCCCACAATCGACACCGGGTTACGCCATTAGAGCGGAGCTAGGTTTGTTGCCCTTGGCTTTTTACGTTGCGAAGTATGTTATAAATTGGGTGACTAAACTGCTAAAGATGCCTATGGAAAGGATTCCTAGGATCTGTTTCAATAGACTTGTGGTGCTATCTGACGCCGAGTTGACTGGTCCTGAATACAACTGGGTCACTCAAGCTAGGACTCTGCTGTCTGTCGTGGCTCCTCAGCAGATGTGGGAAGATCTGTCTGCTAACTTGTGGACAAATACTACGCCTACAATGCTGGTTACCCTGAGGTCTTCGTTTAGAGACGAAGATTTACGTAGATGTCGATAATCGTCTTCGCTTGTTCTATCTCTGGATAGACCGCAGTCGGGATGCTTTCTCTCATGGTATCCGTTACGAGCACCGCACCCTTTTTATAGAACCAAACTGCAAGTCCGTTTATCCAACGTTTACAGTGATCGCATCTGCATTGGAGTAAATGTCCTTCGTTTGGACCCGACGAAAAACTGTGCTTTCTGCGGCGGAATGGAGAAGGAGACACTCCTTCGTGTTCTATTATACTGCACTAAATTTGAACGTAGGCGACTCTCCTTTCTCGGGTTAACCCCGTAGCCCGACTGCGATAACAATCGAGGATCAGAACTTGAACGTTTTTTATGCGATAACACTGTTTATACGCTACGTGCTCTTCACTTCTTTTTAAACTATGTTTTCCGTATGCGTGAACAATCTTCACCCGCTTAGCAGAGTCACTGTCGATACCGCCGAACATCACTGGTCCTTTTATAGTATTACACCGTGGCACTATTTACTGATAGCTTACGAATATGTTTAGACGATTGTAAACGGTCTCCCTTTCCTTCTGGATTTGTATCCAAATAAATGGAAATAAATTATTATATATTAATGTTTTTTAGTTTTCAGAAATAAAATTGATTTTGATTACGGACTTTAAAATCGTTTCAATGTAATTGTATTTCTTAATTTTGAAAATTATAATAACTTGTATTCCAATTTTGAATTGAATTTAATTATTATATTTGCAATTATATTTATTTATATTTAAGTTTCATTTAGATATAATATTGGAAATAATTTGTGATGTTTTTTTAATTAATTTTTATTTCAGGATAATGTGTTTCATAATAATAATAAAACAATAAATATAAATTAACAATAAATTATTTGTATATTTATTATTGTAATGAACACGTGGGCTAAAAATGTAATTTACTATATGGCTTATCTCCATGTTTCGACCATGTGGCAGTTGAATTTTTTATTCAGAAAATTTATTGAATTTTTGTTTATCTAGTAATAAATGTGGAGTGTTGTGCGTTACATAAATACAAAATTAAAATGCGGTCAAAATATATGCATTTTATGATAAATTTAAATATGACACATTTTTCAGCAACATAATTTTATTTGTGCCTTAGCCTCATTGCAGAATCGCGTTTGGATATAGTAGTATGTGCATTAAAAGAAAAAGGCCACATTTGTTTTTCCGTCCAGCTCGCTGCATACCCGGTGCCGTGATGCGCTCTCGAAAATTCTAGCGCTACTTTAACGTTCGTAGTTTTTAACTGAAATTTCAGTTTTTTATTTTAGAAAACTTCGCTCGACTCCCCAAGCATTTGAAAACAAATCATAAAAAACGTCGCATCGTGTTTAAATATACCTGTATAAAAAAAAAGAGTTCATATTTTTTAACTTTCTATTCGTTTTTGTATTACCATATTGTATGCGTAGTTAAAATTTCAAGTCGTTTTGTTTGATAGTATACGAGATATCGTGATATATAATTCAAAAGTTGTGAATTGGCGGCCGGCAACATTTTTCACTTTTTAATTATTTTCTCAAAAAGTTGAAGTCGAATTAAAAAATGTTGAATGTAAACATTGTTCTGTTTGAAATTCTCTCTACGGCGATATTTTTTTCAATTCGATTTTTCGAAGTTGATTTTATTTGTTAGACTCCTACCTCTTATTACTGGCTTCGAGCGCTTAACCGGTTCTTCTTCCTTGGCACTCAATTGATATTAGATTGGAATTATGATTCTATATAATACTGTTCAAATTCCAGGAATTGAATGCAAAATTTAAAGGGACTATTTAATTACTTCCTATAATAATCTATTATATTTATTTAAGTATAAGTATTTATACTTAAGAAAACAAAATTTATTTCCATTTCAATTAATAATTTGCAGTGCTATTTTTTTAGATATTAATTAATTAACATGGCAACAAATTAGTAAAAGGGCAATTCCGCCCGTTAAATAATAATAAAAAAAAGATATTAATGACATTTTTTAAAATTAATTTTAATTTTACGTTTATAATAATACTTTGCCATATATACATCTTTCAGTTCTTATATTTTTATTCAACTGTTTGTTTTGATTCTGAGAAAGGTTTTTGAACTCATAAATCAGGAAATCTAATTACGCGCATACTATATTAAATATAAAATAATCTTAAAAACAGAGAGAGAGAGAGAGAGAGAGAGAGAGAGAGAGAGAGAGAGAGTACTGTACATTTCACTATTTGTCATCGCAAGGGTGAGAGAATGCAACCAAAAAAAATTTATTTCATATATTGAGCATTTTTCCATTTTTGATTGAAATTTGGGTAGAAAGGTCGACAGCAATTTGCTTCTCATTAATTGTGCTTCATTCTCCTGAAAAGTATATTTATCCTCAAGTTTATTCCTTCAAATTTTAATATTTGAAACATTTTTATCATTGAGCTTCATTCTCCTGGAATGTATATTTATCTTCAAGTTTATTCATTCAAATTTTAATATTTGAAACATTTTTATCTTTGTTGTCCCGCATTAAAAGAGAACATAAAATTTCTTGTTTAATTGAAAATTGCGTTTGTTTTTAAATTTACATCAGCAAATTAATATAATTATCAAATGTCCAAATGTCCAATATGTCTCCCTACAGGTTAAATGGTGATCTCTTAATAACCTAAACGTATGCACATGGCTTGTGAGTTTCGGTCTAAACTCAATTATACAGTGAGTATTCACTATTATTCGTATAGGTACCAAGAACAAACTTAAAAAAAAAAAACGTTATTCGGAATGTTTTAAATCACGAGTTGTTGAATAATGAATTCTTTTAGAAACGATTTCTTAGTTTTGTAAAGGAACCAATATTAACTATCATCAGTAGCTAATGTAACATATAGTTTAAACGGAGAATATTAATTTGATCTTATATGAGGAAGGTGTCGAGACCTATCAAACTTTAATACATTTAATACCAATTAATCTTACCAAAAGTTAATTCAATTAAATACTACTACACGAAAAACAGTTTTCAGACCATTTAAAATTAAAAAATAAAAAATTACATCTTTAGTATCAAATAAAATTATATATTTAGAAAGATTGGTTTCATTCGAACATAAAAATAAATAATTTTACATGTACATAACTAAGTATACATAATGGTCCCCCATTCGTACATCACGTATTGAATTATAGTCATCGGGGGATGACGCCCGAGCGCCGCCGGCAACGGCGCAAGGAGATGCGCGGCCGAAGAGAGCCTCGAAGAGAGTCAGTCGGCTTCGAGCAGTGATTAGTGAAGCACCCGTCGGTAGAAGCGAGCGCACGAAATAAAGTCGAGTTTCGAGTCCTAAGACGAAAACCGCCTCGAGGGTCACGAGGACGCGTGGAACCGCCGTCGATTCGAGGACGAGACCCAGCCCCAGGAGCGAGCGAAAGCGGACAAAAGGCCACACATTGTAAAAACGAGATTAGATGTAAGTAGACCTTGGGCCAATTGTGTTGAGATTGTTGTAATAAAATTGCGAGGGGCAGAAGGCCCAATATCCCTTTTTATAGAATAAACATTTATTATTGTTTCCTGCTACAACCCTTCCGTACCTTGTGTGAGCTGTGTGCGGAGAGCCGCAATAGGATATTTCGTGGTCTCTCTATTTTCAGGAGCGCAAGCAGGTAGGAGCCGACCTCCTCTGGGCGAGTGCGTGCCCTACCGGGAGTACATCGTCAGCTAGCCGGTCTGAATAACGCGTCGTCCACCTGGCGCGGAGTTTTCACCGAAAAAACTACAAAGCCTGCTTCACGGGCGATGGACGACACCGTAAATTCCGGTCAAGGAAAATCGGGCGTTATAAAATATGCATAGAGGTTGGTTTGGGGACATTTCTTGTGAAATAATGGCAGTTTCGAGGAAATTTGGCAGTTTTGAGGCCTGTCCTGAAAGTAACTTTTTAAATAGTCGCAGTTTCGGAGACTGAGTACCGCTAGGGCATAGTGATAGGAACTGCCGGTCAAGGGGATTTTATTAAAAAATAAAAAGTAATATTTTTAAGGAATTTTTTTGTTAAATTATCATTATACATATTTCTGCATGATATTCTGAAAGAATGGCAGTTTAAATATCCTTTTCCATATAATAATTGATTATGTCATTTTAACGCTAGTTATTCAACGGTATTCAATGACTGGATTAGAATGAAAACATGCTGTGATAATGTAATTAATGGGCTGTGAAGAGCCCCAAATTGCCCCATTTTAAAATATCGGGATTTTTATATGAAGTTTCTATATTTATGCTACTCGCGTAACCCCTCTAGTCACGCAATTAACCCGTTGAGCCACGTCACATCCTCAGATTCCCGAAATTCAAAATGACGGATCCAATATGGAGGTCCAAAAGGGGAAAACATATATGTTGCGATTAGAAATTATTTTTTAATAACGGGCAAAATTTGAGCCTTATTACTAAATCATTAGTTTTCATACTATTGCCATCAGTAACGTATTCAGAATTGTTTTTCGAAATAGAAAGTGATTAAAAATTATATCTAAATGATTAATGAAAACATAAAAAATATTATTTCTGGACTTTACCCCTGGCATTTGAATTACCCAAGATCTACCGCGTGGAGGTTGCACGGTCGGATTTACATCTCTTTGAGATGCAAGATTAGCGTGAGTCCCCTTGTCTCTCACACGTGTGTTTGTGTGTGTGTGTGTGTGTTTTTTTTTTCCGAAGCGACGATGGAAAGCTCTACCAGCCTTCCCTGCTGGCCGGTGCCAGTAGGAGTGCGGGGCTCCCACCCGCCAAAACCACCTCCGCTCAGACTGTGATTCCCCCCTCGGAAACCGCCGCAAGGCATTACTTCGAGGGTGCAGTCTTTGCCTCAGTAGGCCCTCCGCCGATGTTTTGGCTCTTCAAGTCTGGGCGATGTTGTTGCCTCTTCCGTCTTCTTTTCTTCTGATGGCATTCAGCCTATCGATGATGGAGGTGGCGATGATGACCACCGCGTCCCATCCCTCCTGCGAGGCGAGCAGACATTCCTCAATGCCCTCAGGTGTTAGTGGTCCTCCTCCCGAGATCCGGAACTGTTCCCGTTCCGCTGCAATTCTCGGGCAGTGGAAGAGGACATGGGCCACGTCTTCGTCGACACCAGGGCATGCTGAGCACTCAGCGTTTTGATAAATGCGGAAACGATGTAAGTAGCTGCGAAAGCAGCCATGCCCGGTGAGCACCTGGGTGAGATGAAAGGTGGTGTATCCGTGTTGTCTGCCCGTCCACTTTGCTGCATCTGGGATGACGCAGTGGGTCCACCGCCCCGAATCCGCTGAATCCCATCTTTTTTGCCACTCTTCTATGGTCCTCATGGACCATTTGTCGTGGTTCGGCTCCTGGTCGGCGATGTCCTGCCTTATACACCTGCCTTCGCGGTGTACTGCTGCCCTCTCCATAGAAAGAAGGTCTATGGGAGGGAGTCCCGCGACCACCGAGAGAGCGATGTCCGATACAGAACGGTAGGCACGGGCCACTCTTAGGGCGGCTGTTCTATAAGCCCGCCGGCAGGTGGCTCCGTAGCTCTTATGGATGTTCATGGCATCAGCCCAGATCGGTGCCCCGTAAAGAATAACGGAGCTTACTACCGATGAAAGGAGGGACCGTCGCGGCTGTTTGGCCCCCCCCCCCCTATATTGGGCATGATGCTGGAGAGCGTACGAGCCACTTTGGAAGCCTTTGCGCCTGCGTTCATCAAGTGTTGTTTGAACGACAGCCGCGCATCTAGAGAGACTCCAAGATATCTAATAGTGTCCACCGTCCTGATCTGCGTATCTTCCACCGTGAAGGTGGCGTATACCCTTTTCTTCGTTCGAGAGATGAGCACCGCCTCCGTCTTCTCAGCCGCCAGATATAACCCATGGTTGCTCAACCACCTAGGTACTACCTCGATAGCTTCATCTCCGCTAAATTGCACCTCGTCGATGGTCTTCGCGACGACGATTAGTGCAAGGTCGTATGCGAAAGCTACCATGGACACCTCGTCTGGAAGGGATTGCCTGAGCAGTCCGTCATTTAAACGTTCCAGAGCAAGGGTCCCAGAACCGAACCCTGTGGCACGCCTCCCGTGATGTTGTAGGAGTGCCTGCCGTCATCGGTGTCATAATACAGGGTTCGTTCTGTTAGGTAGCTTGAGATGGCTTCTCTTAGGTAGAGAGGCACCTTCAGATCTTCGAGTGCCTGCATGATGCAATCCCACCTGGCCGAATTGAATGCGTTTCGGATATCCAGGGCAATGATGCCACACATGCACCTGGTGTTTCGGCTATTGCTTTCACTCGGCCGATTGCATCGATGGTTGAGCGCCCCTTCCGAAATCCGAACTGGTTTTCGGAAAGACTTCCGGCATTTTCGATGGCTGCTTCCAGTCTGGCACAGATAACCCTCTCATATAGCTTCCCGGAGATGTCAAGCATGCAGAGCGGTCGGAATGAGGATGGGTCGTCCGGGGGTTTGTTTCCCTTAGACAGCAGCACCAACCTCTGTTCCTTCCACTGCGCCGGGAAGCATCCTTCCTTCAGGCAAGCACTGAATGTCAATGTGAAGATGGTTGGTACATTCAGCGCTGCGATCTTCACTGCCATTCCAGGTACCCCATCCATTCCTGGGGCCTTACGGGTGGAGATCTTCTTAGCAGCCATCATTACTTCGGCTTCGGTAACATCTGGCGGCTCGGCTGCACGAGCAATTGCCATCAGGCCAGTGCCAATCGGCCGTTCCCGCTGTTCTGGGAATAAATGGCCGACGACTTTGCCAAGGAAGGATGGACAAGATGGTGCGTAATGACTTGGAACCACTCTCTTCTATAAATATAATTACATTTATTCTAATATAGATTTAACGTAGGTGTATTTAAATATTAAAATAAAATAATTAACGGCTTAGACCTACCAATTGCATTAGATGATGAAATGTCATAGTTTGGAAATTTCACAAACATTTCAAACACGTTCCCTCGTAATCGCTCGGATTCACAAACGTTTATGCCTTATCGAAATATTTGTAATCTCAACTAGTAATGAAATTAACAACGAAAAAAGGGAATAGAAAAAACGGAAAGAAAATTATATTCAATAACTATAAAGTTGATACAATTTCGATTTGACAGTTACTAGGAATAGAGTGGTATGTGAATATGATTTGTTAGCATGCATTATAATAAATCAAAAGAAAAAAAGACGCTTAATATAAAAATATATATAGACATGCACAAAAATATACAAACAAATAAAATAAAAATAATAATAATAAAATAAAAAAATTAAAAAGATACATGCGTGGCGTTTCGTTCAATCCCCTCTGCGTATGAACTCTTCAGTGAGGCTTTGGCGGAAGGAATCAGCCTCAGACGCCCTAACTACAAACTGATACTGAATTCTGATACCCACATGCGTGATATTTATGGAGAACCCAGGTAAGAAAAGATTCCCAAGTGATTGAAGGGATGAATAATTAGGAACCCAATGGACACGAAAGTCCCGAATGTTTCTAAAACGTTTTTACAACGTTCCAGAAACGTTCCTAAACGTTTATAAAACGTTCCGTAAAAGTTGCAGACATCAAACGTTTTAGGAACGTTTCTGGAACATTCTAAAAACGTTTTAGCAATATTTGGGCCCTTCGTGCCCTTTGGGAAAGGAAAAGTATATCTGTGCTGACTCATCTTGAATTATTATGTAAAGGAAATTAGTTAATACAAAACCCGTGCCCTTGGTGAATAGTAAATTTAGTCCGGTATATTAATTGATAATTATACATATTTATAATATATATTCGTACGCGATAATAATAATACTAATAATGATAATAACAATTCAAATTGTTCAGCAAGACAACTACAGAACTAGATACTGATGATGTAAATACCGTTACCATTATTGATGCGAGTTAGTGAGTTACATTTATTCTATTAAAGTTGCACACAATAATATACAATAACACACGATTATGTTCAAATCATTTGTATCCAAGATATAAGCCGAATGTCTGAAATTGTCCTACTGATAATTTTATAATATTATTACGTTCTTTACACAAATAAAAAGACTAACGTTATTATGAAAAGATGTGTATCTCTTTACAACAGACATGTTACTTGATAGTATTTAGTGTATATAATTGTATTATTTCAGATAATTTTCGAATGGCTATGGTTGTGTATAAAATTAATATTCACGCATTGAAATTAGTATCCACAAACATATCTGCGTAGTATTTTAATTTTAATGGGAACTCTATACTAGAGATCAAAACAAAAAAACTGTAAAATACAATATGTATTTCGAATAATAATTCGGAATTACTACTGAACAAATTAGTAAAGTTCTTACTGCATTTCTCCTTATAACAAAATTACTACACTGCCAGTGCTATTACGTAAATACTACTCATTTATGTAGAGGAACTATTATATTGCAGTCGTTTTTAGCAGTACCCTTATAATAGCAGTATGGATGGAGTAGTTTATATTTATAAGGTTTGTCATTAGTTTTGCATTTTTGAATATTTTCGTGTCTATTGTATGTAGCCTTTCTACAAAAATTTGTTCAATCTTTTTCGAATGAAACTTGGGAGTACTCCTTTGGATTCGAATAATATGAAATATTTCTGAGTTCAAACATACTAGCAGATCAATGCATGGACTTATTATTATAACTCAGTAATGTAATAGAATTACTACATTATAATTATGATATAAATAGTACAATTTCTCGCTTGTTGGATATTTAACATTTGTAGCTACAGCATTAAACTTATTATCAAAACGTAACATAGTATATATCAGTCATAACATATAATTTCGCATAATGCAATATCAGTTCACGTCTTGAACCTAGAGGGTCGCACATGACTGAGACTACATACGAACCTTTCCCGCTAGCAAAACTAAATTCAATCGGTCTATGAGCAGCCTCGCGGATACAGCTACATGATTGGAATATATTCCATAATTACAGTTGTAACGTACAGGTAAGGAAAACGAACGGACTCGAGAAGTGGATTTGTATAACGAAATATCAATTTATTTTCAATTACTCAAAATAAGACCGAATAAACGATTCTTTACAGACCGCATTATTTTTCGACGGAACGTAATCTATATCTTGAGGCTACTCCACCTGTAAGGAGAAAATAACATTCATTACTATTTTTGGAGGGACCTGACTACCCGTTCTTGACAGGGACACCCGGTACGCTGACCGCAATGCCACTGCAAGTTTCAAGCTAATCGCACTCTCTTACCCGCCCTCGGATATTTGCGTAGCCGGGGAATCGGAGCGTGCTAAGTCGATCGTCAGACTGTACTAGACGGTCTGGCGACGACAGTCCCTCCCTCGGGAATTTCCCCCAAATTTATAGCCCGAAGTCTCGCGCCGGCACGCGACACTTGCTCTGTCACTCACACACGTTTCGCTCTCGATCACTCGTACGCGTTTTCTTTTTTCCGGCACTTCCGTCCGTTACTAACCGCCCCCCCCCCCAGGAAGTTAGCTAGGGAGAACTAATCTTCCGATCTGTTCCGGAACCAAGGCGTTTTTCCAGAGCGGAGGATGGCTTTTTTCAAAAAAATCGATGACTTTGAAATGGCGTTCGCGTTTATTTACAGAGCTATTAGCGATTGAACCCAATCAGAACCCAATCGGCCAAGAGATCAATCTCGTTTACCTTCGCAACATATTCAATTTCTCAGATCCTTTGCGATGTTTCGAGTTCTTCTCGGATTTGGTCGTCGAGAAGCTGGTATTCAGAGTCCCATCTCGTTCTTGACTCCGCCTTCAGCTCCTGGTCCATGGTCTCGTAGAAAAGGTCCCAGCTCACATTCTCGAGTTCGGGATCTCTCCTTTCCTTTTCCCGCCGCTATTTGAGCTCTCGTATCTCTCTCCTCCGAACTGACGGGTCAACTCCTCGAACGCTCGTCCCAGATCTTCATATTTAAGGCAATCGGCCGGAAGTAACCCAGGTGGAAATTGGCATTCTTGGTTACAGGCTTTCACCCTTTTAGTCTGAAACCCTTTTCCGACAGTGCGCGTTCTCCCTTTCCAACCACAGAAGCGGGCAGAATTTTCAAAAAAGCACGGGTGGTATTCACGGTCCCACATAACGCAGCACACACGACACGTGACGTCATGCCGGGCCGTTTGAGTGGCCACATGTCGTCCGTTATGAAATATTTAAGTATTAATACCGGTCTCTGGCATTGTTCTTAGAAAAACTAGTGGATTCGGGTTTAATGGCATCTATTTAAATGCGTTCTTATGTTTATCCCGATTCAGTTTATTCGAATCCCCGCTGCGATCCCAGGAACTTCCCCTTGTCCCCTTATCTATCTTTTGTTTACTTTCGATCGACGGTGGTAACATACGATTTAAGAAGTTGCACATGAAACATCTCCGCTCAATCCCTTTATTATTTTCGATGATATACGTAGTCTCGTTAACGACCTTTTTTATCTTAAATGGACCTTCATATGGTGCGAAGAATTTTCCTTTTTTTTTGTCCATTGCGTTTGATACATTTAACGCTTTTAATAGCACCGCGTCTCCGACCTTGAAAACAGTGTATCTCCCTTTGTTGTTGTTTTTCTCTCGCTCTCTCATCTTCGCATGTCGCATATATTTTCCTTGGCTAGTAGTAATTTATACTCGTAGCTCGATTCATTCATCTCACTCGACCTTGGTATCCATTTTCCCCAGACTCTCGTGGGTTTTTTATCGAGGTGTAATTCTATGGGTGTGAATTCCGCTGATTCGTGGTATGTTTCATTTATGCATTGTTGTATAATGTCAACCCATGCTACCCAACCGGTATGTTTATCACCCACGAATGTTCTAAACAATCGGCCCAGCTCTCGGTTGACCCGTTCCACGATGTTTCCTTGTGGATGCCGAATCGAAGAAAAGATCCCTTGAATACTTTGATCCTTCAGTTTTTTCATCCACTTGTCCGAGGTAAACTATGTGCCGTGATCGAACTGAATTCTCTCTGGTTTACCATATTTTGGGATGTAATTCCCGAAGATTTTCTTAATTACCGTTGATGTATTTGCCTTTTTTATCGCGTACATTACTACGAATTTACTAAAGGCATCTATCGTGACTAAGATGTAGTTTGCTCCTGAAGAGGTAAGGTTGCATTACCTCCTTCCGGTATGGCGGAAATCTATCATACCGACAGTGGCGGATAATGCAGATCACTGTGTCGATCGTTTCGTCCCGGTCCCCACTACTGGACCCGTCAGTAAGGCGACGTAGTGGGGCCCTGCCTTATACGATCCGGAGGAAGAGTGGAAATTGCGGGCTTATATATGAAAGTTGTGCGACTGCTGTCACTTGCGAGAAAGGAGTTCGACGGCAGTCACCACACTCCCCCTCTGGATGTTCGGAGTAGTCCATAAAAGTCGATGGACAGTTGGTCATCAGGTTTTTTTGGTATTATGGATTTTTCTGGACCCCGGGGATATCGGTTCGGAACCTTCTTCCTTTGTCACGAGTCGCATGTCATTACGACGTCTCTAATTATTGAGCGGAAGTTCTTGAAGGTGAAAGCTTCTTCCATCAACTTGGTAAGTTTTCTCGTCCCTACGTGTCCGTATCCGGCGAGGAGGTTTTCAGCCAGCCGTTTGCCTAAATTCCGGGGCAAGATGGTTTTCCACTTTCCGTTTCTCCCCTTGGTGAGAAGAATATCATTTTCCACCATGTAAACCTCGTGGGGAGCTGGATGGTCTATCAGCTTGCGCTTTTCATTCACCTCTGGATCTTCTTTTTGTCTCTTTGCCAAATTCTTCATTTTGGATGCTGTTTCTTTATCGAGCTGTGGCAGATAGACCTTTGCTATCAGGATGTCGTTACAGTCTCTTGCGACCCTACCTCTCCGTTTTTTCGACTCAAATAGTCGGCTACCCTGTTCTGGGACCCTTTGATAAATTGAGGCTCTATATCATAATCTTGAATGCTGAGTGCCCATCTGGTTATCCGATTGTTGAGGAACTGACAGCTCTTAAGAAAAGTCAATGCCTTGTGATCGGTTCTCAGGATGATTTTCTCTCCCAATACGAATGTTCGCAGCTTCTTGAGAGAATCTACTATTGCTAAAAGTTCCTTTTCGATGGTATGATATGTTAATTCCGCTCCTCTCAGCGTCCGACTGTAGTACGTCACGATCTCTTCTTCTCCCGGTCCGTTTAGTTGCGATAACACTGCCCCGACCGCATATGTACTCGCGTCGGTTGTGAGTATGTAGGATTGCCCGGGTGCGAGTATTTAAGGAACATTGTATCCGCAAAGGATAGCTTAATTTCCTCGAATGCCCGTTGATGTTCCTCATTCCATTCCCACTTTTGTAGTTTTCTCAACAATTCCAATAGTGGTACCATTCGATCTGTATGTTTTCGGACGAACTTGCTGTAGTAATTAATGAACCCTAAAATTGTGCGTGCAGCGAGCGTCGACGAGTTGCGGCCTTTAACTTTTTTATTTTTATATATAACGACTTGAAAAAATTTGAGGATATACTTTAAAGAGTGTATAAGTTAGCCCTAAAGTTGAAATAAATTTAAACAAAAATGTTTCCGCACAAAAAAATTAGCAAAAAACATGAAAATTCGGACCTGAGAAGCTATTTCCCCCTTTAATTTAAAATGGCTGAAATAAAATGTCGGATCATTATTCTCAAATGTACTTGGATTTGAATGCAATTAGTTAGTTGAAGACATGCAATAGACGATACCGTGATTGAAATTTGTAGTTGAGTCCTGTGCCTTTGACTACGTACCTGACAAGGAGGTGGACAATTTTCAAAATCTTTTTTTTTTTATTTTATTTTTAAAAAAAAATTTTTTTAACTTTTTTTTACATTTAAATACACATAATTCGGCATTTTTATTTTGCTTCATTTCAAAACCCATGGAATTACGGAATCTAAAAGTAATGATTTACTTTTTGCAGCGTTTCTTGAGATATCGAATTAGAACATTGAATTATTCTTTCTTTTAACTCATCAATATCTATAGGCTTTGTTTCGTACATCTTGTTCTTCAAAAAACCCCAGTAAACATAATCAAGAGGAGTTAGATCCGGTGACCTTGGTGGCCAATCAATCTAACCTCTCCTGCCGATCCAACGCTCGGGTAAAATGTTGTTCATTCGATTGCGTACAATCAAACAAAAATGACACAGAGCACCATCCTGTTGAAACCAGACATTGTCAAATGCTGTACCAGTAATATTTTCGATTGCTGGTATAACATAGGTATTCAATAAATTTAAGTACGCCCCAGCTGTGAAATTCTATTCAACGAAGAAAGGTCCAAAAATTTGATTGCACAAAATTCCACCCCAAACATTGATTTTCTGTGGATGTTGTGTGTGGGTATCTATCATCCAATAAGGATTTACGTCTGACCAATATCGCATATTGTGTCTATTAACTTCTCCACTTGAAACGTAGCTTCATCGGAGAAGCATATCCAGAAATTGAAAAACTCATTATTGTCACACCGTCTCATCCTTTCCTCACAAAATTCTAATCTGCGATCAAAATCGTCTTCCGAAAGCTCTTGCACAAATTTTATTTTATATGGATGAAACTTATTTTGTCTTATTATTTCGTGGACAGACGATTTTCCGAAACCGGTTTTTTGCGCAATCTTCCTAACTGAAGTATGGACGTCCTCGACAACACAAGCACAGACTGCTAAACTGTTATCTTCGTTTGTAGCCGTTTTTGGTCTCCCCGATTTTCGACGATTTCCGACAGAGCCAGTATCGTAAAATCGAGAAACAGTTTTACAAATGGTTGATTTCGATATGGGTAGACGACCAGGATGCGTATCCTTAACATATATATATGTGTGTGTGTGTGTGTGTGTGTGTCCTCGGGACTCTGGTTTTCACCCAAAAAAAGAAGGAGGGAATAAGTAAATTTTAAGGCGGAATATGTTGGTACCGATACATATTTTCTAATTGGGATTACACAAGTATTGAGGAGGAATTCAGAAATATAACTATAATATAAATACAAAATGCCGCGCACTGTGCACAGTACTTACGCAATTACAGAGTAACTTTCTATTTGATTCATAACAATTTTTCACAACTAAGTTTTCTATATGTTCGCCTTAGTGGTTAACAACGAAGTGGGCTTCTTATTGGTGATGGTCTGGCCGTTACCATTACGCCACAGCGTCAGTCCTGGGTATTAATTTTCAGGGAATAAACAAAAAGAATAAAAATTATTAAAAAGGACGAATTAATGACAACGTAAGGACAAAGGTGGGAAACATAATTATGGAAATACTCGGATTAGTGGGGCAAGTCTAAATTTCCTAAAAGGGGTGGGCGAATGAAAGGATTTTCTGCACGAGTGCGACGAACATTCACTCGCCACTCGAAGGGGTAATAATAAATGTAATGAGTGCGACAAGCGCAAAAAATACTGATGACGAATTAGTATTCTATGTGGGGCCACGAGTGCGACGAACGTCGCCTCGACGACCGCGACAGTAATACGTCTATTCCATGCATGAGTGCGACGAACGTCGACTACGCGAATATGGAAAGTAGACAGAGATGCTGTACATCTGAACTGACCAATAGAGACTGAGGTTGATCAAGATGGCCGCCGAGTTGCGCGTAAAACTGCGCGATAGCCAGTCCACGGCGAACGACGTTCAAAGTGACAGGTCGTCCCGGTTTTCGGGTTTTGTTTTAGTGTTTTCTTGTCATTTTGACAAAATTTGTGTGTGGAAGAGAAGTGCCAGCGGAGTCAGCCTCTCGACGGCAACGGAAAAGAAGATTTGTTTTGGAGCTCTGAAAGGAAAATTACGGGAAAATCTAAAATTAAATAAAAGGGCTATTTCTTTGTGTAAGGATGGGTAAATTTTTGTTTCAGGGTGAGGACTTCAGCCAGCAGCGGTTGCGGCACGAGGCAGCAGACCGCCTAACAGCTGAGTGGGACTGTAAATATTATCAGTACTTTTCTCTATTTTCACCTCAGGAACCTTTCCCTTTTCTTGGACGACGGACATGACTTCATTACGACAATGACATATTCCTTATTGGTAATATAATATTTAATAATTTCTGGGTTGACAGGTATTATTGTCACCAACATTTAAGAAGGCAGAGGTCATTTGGGCAGAGGCTTGTATAGAGGTATTCATGGCAAAGCAGAATTCATTTAAGTGCAAATCCCAATCACGATGATCCATACCAACAAAAGAGGAAATCATCGTTGTTAGGGGTCTATTGGCACGTTCCACAGGATTCGCTTGAGGATGGTAGGGAGGGCTTGGGACTTTGGAGATACCTAGCTGCTGTAAATGATAATGCAAATACTTATTATCAAATTCTTTTCCAATATCAGGGACAAAATATTTTGGGCAACCCCAACGATTGACCACTAAGGAGTCCAAAGCATTCGATATTGCCCTTCCTGTGGCCGATCGAAGGGCTTTTGCCTCTACATACTCGATAAATAGGTCTTGAAAAACAACTATGTACTGATTCTGATGTTTAATCACCAGGGATATTCCGTAGTTCTTTCTCGCATCAAACCTACAGGACGGCGTTGGATACCTTCTGATGCTGGCATTCAGTACATCAAGCGACATATTTGGCCACATCATGAAAGATGTCAGGCCAAAAGAAGTCTTCTATCAAACGTTGATACGTTTTGTCGACTCCTAAATGACCAGACTGTGGGTTGACAGGAGCATCACTTATAGCACGAAGACGGGATTCTAAGGGCAATACTAACTTCCAAGCATCAAGATCTTCTACGGCCGGCTCTATAACAGGCTGAGGATGATGGTAATATATTTTATATTCAACTATTTTTTAATTGGGGTACTTAAATGGGAATTCTCTTATATGATTCATTTTATCTTTATACCAATTATCTTCTGACTCTCCTATCGCAAAAAGGGCGGCATCAAAGGATTCATAAAATCGAGAACGGGCGTCCAGCACTACATGGAGGGATCCTTTCCTATGAATTATTTTCATATCATACGCCTGCAAGGCCAGTGCCCAACGAACCAATCGTCCCGTCGGATCACGTAAATTTCTGAACCTACTACTGTGATCTGTGATCACGTCAAAGGTGGTTCCCTCAATGTAGGGTCAGAACTTTTTCACTGCCCATAGCACAGCCAGACACTATCGCTCCGTTACTGTGTACTTCCGTTTCGCTGCAGTCAATACTCGACTCACAAAAACTATGGGATGTTCCTAACCGTCTATTTCCTGGTTCAGAACGGCACCCACAGCAACGTCGCTAGCGTCTGTCTGGACTGAAAAAGGTAATTCGAAATTAGGGCGGGCTAAAACAGAAGTACAGGTAAGGGAATAACGGAGGGTATCAAAGGCTTGATTTTGTTCAGCTCCCTAATGCGTTCTTCATAAGGAGCTGTGTCAACGGGACTTGATATCTGGATAAGTTAGGGAGAAAACGGGCACACCAACCAACCATTCTTAGGAATCGGCGTGATTGTTTCAGGGTATTGTAAAATAGGGGCTATATTATCTTGATCCGCTTTTAACCCATCCTTGCCTATGACGTAACCCAGATATTTAACCTCGGAACAGAAGAACTCACTTTTTTGTTGATTTATATCTAATCCAGCTTCAGCTAAACTTTTCAAAACAATTTCTAAATACTAAAATGTTCGTCTTCCGATTCTGTGGCTATTATTACGTCATCTAGGTAGGCAAAGACATGGAGTTCTCAAGCAGGATCAATTAGCCTATCCATTAACCTTTGGAATGTGGCAGGGACATTTGTTAATCCAAAAGGCATTCTCTTAAATTGAAACATGCCTCTTCCTGGGACGGCGAAGGCGGTGATTGGGCGACTACTGGTTTCTACTAGGACCTGGAAATATGCTTGACTTAAATCTAATTTGGAAACACAACGGGCCCGATGCATGTCTGATAAAATACGTTCCATATTCGGAATGGGATACGCATCTTTCAAAGTTTATTTACATCTCTATAGTCTACACAAAATCTATGCTTACCGTCGGCCTTTGATACAATTACAGGGTTACTCATCCACGGGCTCATGGATTTCTCAATTACATCCTCACTTAACATTTTGTCAACTTCCGTTTGGGCAATTTTCTACATAAAAGGGGATAACACACGGGGTTTTTGTCGAATAGGGGGATGATTTTGTATATTGATAGTATGCTGGGTTAGGTGGGTTTGGGTTAGGATTGGGGAATTGGATACGGGAATTAATCGAGTTAGTAATTCATTAAGATGTTTCTCTGCAAAAAACGATGATTTTATTAAACCAGCACAATCATAAATAGGTTCGACGAGAATCATACTAATATTTTTACCGAATTTACGAAAAGAGCCATTTTTACTACTCCATATTCCTCTCTCATGATCTATCTTAATTCCAAGCAATCGTAAAAAATCTATTCCTAAAACGCATGAATAACTAAGGGGGGCTACTCTCATATCTAGGAATTGAACATCATTATCTAATTTTATTTCTAGGGACACTACTACACGCAAACGGACAACGCTTCCGTCTGCTACTCTTACCCCTTCTTCAATCGGTCTTAAAAATGGGGCCAGTATGCTTTCACAACTAAGACTCAAATATGTTTGTGATGCTCCAGAATCTACTAGGGCTTTTAAGGGGGTTCCGTTCAATTCTAACCAAACGTAGTCACGGAGATCTGATGAAGGGGAATGTATACAACCTAAATTATTAAAACTCATTTTATAGGGTTTCTGAAACAAATTTTTACGGGGCAACAGGGACGATTTTGTCCCCCCAGCTACGCGTTTCCCGTACGCCTACGAGCACATGATGGGCAATTTACTGACGATTTTCCCGGATATCCGCAAATAAAACAAAAGTATCCGAGGGAGTCGGGGCATTCTCTAAAAATATGGCCTATTCTCATACCATTGAAACATCTTACACTATTTCTTGTAGGGGGTTGAGATGGGGCTTTTACTACATTACTCATTAGGGTTGGAATGGATGAAACTTCTGGTTGGGATTTTGGTTTTTGCACTGCTTTTCAGTTTGAAGGAGGTGGAGGTAGTTTTGGATGATACTGCCTTAGAGGATTAATCGGTACTTATGGGACCGACGATGAAGTGGTAGGGCTTGCAGTATGCAAGGAAGGGGACTTTTCAGGAACTGGATCTGTAGCGGGAATTCCAATTTTGGAACGATTTTTATTAGGGTTAATAACATATGTGGGACAAAAGGTTAGGGAGGCAGAAGGATGGGGCCTACATTGTTTTTCCGTCTGCATTATGTTTTCATAATGTTCACATAAATGAAACAATTCTGAAAAATTATTTACTTTTTCTCACGAAATTCTTTCCGATAGGGCTGGAGGCAAATTGTGGCAACACATAATTAATTGTTCTTCAAGGGGTGGAGGAGTGGATAATAAATTAAAAAGACCGCGTGAAGCTACTATAAAGTCTCGGGCTGATTCTTCTAAACCTTGGGTACGTAGGGAAATATCTCGTCGAATACTTATTTCAGAATGCATCTGACCAAAAACCGATCTAAAACAGGAGATAAATTGATCAAAAGTGGACCCGCTTCCCTGCTCTACTTGATACCAGTTTAAAGCAGATCCACTAAATGCCTCGGGGACGGCACGCAACAGTTCTTCCTCGGAGAGTTCTCGACTAACACCGTATTCCTTCAGTTTTAATAGGAAAATTTCGGCGTCTTCGTCGTCCTCTCCGGAAAATTTTGGACCTTGGATTCGCCATTGCTCTTTTATTTCATACTCCGGTTGTCTGCGACGGACAGGCAGAGCAACCGAAGTATGATCTGGTGGGAGTCGGCATATTTCTTAGAAATCTGGGAGTGGGACCAATCTTTGCACTATGGCCATGAAGATCGTGGAGCGATAAATTCTAAGTTTGGTCAGGAAGAAAATGGACAGTATGACGAGAGGCAGGTGGACAGGTTATATTTGGGTTAATTATGGGAGGAGTGGCAGGGGTTAAGGAAATTGTAGGGATAGTTGTGAATCTTGAAAGGGTATTTAAATGGTTAGGTGGTTCAGGATGACTGGACTGATCTTCCATAAAAGATTCTGGGTCTTTATAAAACGCGCGAGATCGATCGGAAGGGAAAACAAGGGAGGGATCGCGTATGCGAGCGCCAAGTTCCTGAGCGGCGCTAATAGTAACGGTGCGAGGGGGTACCGTATTTTGTAAGGGGTTCCGGATTGTATTCCCTATAACTGGGTCACATAATGCTTCACCAAGGGTAATTGGTGCATCACCTCTACCATCCACTGCTTCATTCCAATCTACATCGGAGTCGGGGTAAGTAGTTAACACCTTATATCGTGTAAACCGATCTTGCATTACTCTAAAGTCACCGATAAAACCAATTTTAGCCCTATCACACTCTGTAATAAAGTCTAAGAAATTCAGCTGTTCGATGCTTGCTAACATGGCTTCATATTGCTTTTCAGTGGCCTTTCTGGATTCTGAAGCAGTAGAGGTAGAGGTCACAGAGGTTGCAGTCATAGGTACTGCAGTTATTCTTGGAGGGGTTAGTGTCGGGACAGTAGCACTAGTGGTAGTTGTAGGTACTGTCGGTGTGGGGGCAGTGATGAGATGTCGAGGATTTTTCGCGCACCAGTCGAGCGCCGTCGGAAAATCTACATTCCTTGCGTGTTCATGCTTCGAATAAATGACTGCGGCTAGCATTTTATCAGCCGCTTTGCGGCTTATCTCGTAAAGGGTTGAAGTAGCTGAGTGGTTAAAGCGCTCTACTCATGAATATAACTTTTGTAGTTCGCGTACTCGCAGATGCTTTTTTTATTTTTATAATTATGAATTTATTGTAATTTCTTAAATGCTATTCAAATTATTTATTATATATTTTTTAAAGGAATTTTTAATTTTTTGAATATACTTTTAACCTAACTTAAGGTATTTTCTGTAACTTATTTTGACGAATATGACATTAAATAAAACTGAAACATGTTTTCTCTACTTTTATTTATATAGTTCTATATAACAGTTGTATTAAATAAATAAATTTCTTCAGTTAGAAAGATATTGCCAAAATGTTTTTAATTCTTCTTTATCTGCCGAAAATGAAATTAATATTTTCACAATGTTTCGGATAGCTCGATTGAGAGAGAGGATGAGCGGACTGTAAAGGCGTCTAAGTTGGATATAAGTGGATGAAGTCAGGAAATGTTGTGAAGAAGTCAGATAAACGGAGCACAATTTTCTGCACTGCAAATTGTCCTTTATTCTTTCCGGTACGAAATTCACCGCGACACTGTATCGACGCGATCCACTAGCGTGGGCGAAAACGGCGTGCGCGAATTGATATCAATGATACAATTAGAACCGATTGTTTGCTGAGCACTGTCAGAGCTAGACTGTCTCCTGATGGGAGACTCGCGGAGAACGATTCGCTACATCGATGCAGAGAGCGCTCCAATCGCGGGAATAGAATTCGCGCATGTCGGTACTGTCAAGAACTACAATCTCCAACACACAATACTTTTTACGTATATAAAATAGTAGCTTATATTATGCAAAAGATCTATGACTAATAATACCCATCCATTTTCCAATACTTTGAGTGTTGTTTTTACTTACTCTAATATTATGAAGCTTTAAATAATCCTTAAATATAATTAAAATTAAAAAATGCTACGAAAACGACATTATGAAAGTAATAATAAAAAGGTAACACATTGTCTAAACTAGTCGTATTGAATCCATCATTTTCCAAAGTTATAAAAATATTGCCACAGTTTTTCGTTTCTTATTTATCCGCTAAAAATGGAATTAATGTGTAATAATATTTTTTCCGATTCAAAATAGTAATTAATATTATGCAAAATGATCTGTAAATATAATGAAATTATACCTATTCAAAGTCCACTATTTGAAATGTTGTTGTTACTAAGTCGTTTTTATTTAGCTTCAAAAAAATGCTTAAAAATAATAAAAATTAAAAAAAGCATTTGGTAAAAATAATATTATAATTTATTAAATGCTATTTAAATTATTTATTATATACTTTTTAAAATATTGTAATTGTTTAAAGAAATTTTAAGTCTTGAAATATATTTTTTCACGTAATTTTATAGACTTTTCGTAACTTACTTTGATTCTACTTTTATTTGTATTTGATTCTATTTGTGTGAATTATTATTAATGGCAGAAATTGTTAAATACCATGCTTTCTATACTTTTTATATTTCATCGATATTTTTTTAATTTGAAACTATTTTAGTATATTACTTCTATTGTATATTCTCTTAAACGTAATCATTTCAATTTAAACGGGTCTAAAATATGTCAATCGATTCGCTGCTAATCTTAACTTTTTTTTAACTTTCATTACAAATTGTTAGAGAATGTATAAATTTATTAGAATATTAAGTTGTGCATTTATTCCTTATTTGCCTATTAATGCGGGTAATCAGAAAAAAATTGGAAAACCTATATTTAATAGATTTGTTTTAAATTTTAATAATTAGTTTATTTACAATATTAAGTGTAATTTTCTGTTTTATCGTTGTGTAGATTTTTACTCTCCTTCAGGGGGTTCTACAGTGCTTGGACGATAAGGTAGGAATTTTCACTAAAAACCGTAAATAAAAAAAATAACTGAATCCATTTTTTAAAATTCGGGCACTGTTAGAACAATTTTAATAACCATATACGATACCCTAGAAAATGCCAAAGACGTTAATTGAAAACTGACCCAGATTACTTATTTCCGAAAATTCAGTTCTCACTTAATTTCTTTGATATTTTCTAGGATACCGTCCGCAGTAAATAGAATTGTCATTACAGAGTCTGAATTTTGAAAATCGATTCAGGAATTTTTTATTTACGGGTTTTAGTGAAAATCCTACTTTATCGGCGGAGCACTTTAGAACCGCCTTAATGTTGTAAAAATAGACGTGATCAAATCAAAATGTGAAGTCTAATATTGTAATAATCTCCGCATAATATATTTTCACGTTGTAGTTATAAAATAATAAATTAACAACAAATGATTGTGGTAAATCGATTTTTTCGCATCATTCTATTTTTTCCTTTGCATTTCCCATACATTTCCGTTCCTTGCGTCTTTGTCTTAACCGTCAGCAATCACGTTCTCAGAAAAAAATTTCCGCGCTTGTAACATAATAACTACTTTACCGAAATCAGTCAGGCTGCTTTTTCTGAGAAATATGCTATTTGTTTTTCCTAGAAACATATCTCTGAATTTCCGCATATCAAAAATGCCTGTACCATCTAAATCTCTAAAAATACAATTAAATCGGATCGCTTCCCGATCGCGAATGAATTTATGGAAAATTTAAGTTTTCTTGAACCGTATGTTTTTAAGAGTGACGAATTGGGGTGGCAAATTAACTTTTTCGTAATTTGCGAGCGATTCCCAAATATAATAAATGAAATTAATTTGCTTGAGGAACTAATATACGTCCCTTTTGAACTGAATGATCGCGATAATTCATACGTAGATGTAAAGCAAGTTTAGCAAAATATTAGTAATGAAAAAAATCACGAAATAGAAGTTTTTCCGGAATTAAGTAAACTTGTTCGTCTCATTTTCAGCTTTCCGCAATCAAATGCTCCCCCAGAGAGAATTTTTTCAATTGTTACCGATATTATGTGTCCGAAAAGAAATAAACTCTGCCCAAATAATTTAAATTCTTTGTGTATGATTCGGTCGCATTTCAATTCGCTAAACATGGAGTGTTACGATTTTGAACCTAATGCGAGACATTTAGGATTGTTTAATAGTTCAATATATGATTAAATTATTTTTTATTTGAAAAATTCATTTTTAATGTTAAGTTTTTTTTTTAATTTTTATTATTGTTTCAATTTTTAATTTTTTTTCACTTTTAATCTTTTTTTTTTAATTTTCTTTAATTTTTTATTTTTAGTTAATGCGACCTCAATTTATTGTTTTTTTTTTTAATTTTTATTCATGGAGGGCCGCCCTGTGATCGGGCTACTTTTAGTGGCCCGCTAGAGTAGTGCCGACTTCCAGGTCTGCGAATTTTAATAGCCTTTTCGGAAAAAAAAAATTTGTTTCTTATTAAAACGTCTAATTTTCATATATTTCGTCCTATTAAAATTCGCAGAATTAATTTAAAAATTAAAAAAAAATTTGGTGAACAGAAAAACACATTTTCTAAATAATTACATATGGATTTTTAAAAAATCCATTTTTTTCGAAAAATAACAATTTTTTTTTGGTCAAAAAATTTTTTTTCGATTTTTATTATATTATCATTGAAATCCTCGTCAAAAATTACTTAAAAAATAATTTTTGCGAAATTTTTGAACGACGGCTTAATATAGTTGATTTTGTGCCTGGAATCTCCCCTTAAGTTAGGTTAAAAGTATATTAAAAAAATTAAAAATTCCTTTAAAATATATGCAATCAATAATTTGAGTAGCATTTAAGAAATTACAATAAATTCATAATTATAAAAATAAAAAAAAATAGAAAACTGAGGTTGATCAAGATGGCTGCCGAAAAAAACTGCGCGATAGCCAGTCCATGGGTAAATTTTTGTTTCAGGGTGAGGACTTCAGCCAGCAGCGATTTCGGCACGAGGCAGCAGACCACCTCACAGCTGAGTGGGATTGTAAGTATTATCAGTACTTTTCTCTATTTTCACCTCAGGAACTTTTCCCTTTCCTTGGACGACGGACATGACTTCATTACGACAATGACAGATTCCTTATTAGTAATATAATAATTAATAATTTCTGGGTTTACAGATATTTCGACTTCTTCGACAGCTCTGCGAGTGATGGGACGACGTCACCAAACATTTTATAAGACGTACACCAGCAGTAGGAAAGGTTCCTGGGACACACACCAGTGGATTTTGGAGGGATATCAACGATCCTCCCTCTTCTTTCTTCAGGAGTGGATTAATACGTAAGTTGGTAACATATATAGGCGGACAGTCTACGTTGTGTTACAATATATACAGGGTGTCCGAAAAGTATGGAAACGGTCCTGTAACTTTTGAAAGAAAAGATATTTCGAAAATCGCTGGAACACGTTAAACGATTTTTCAAAAAATTAATTTTTTTCTGCGGGGTTCCAACCCCCCAACCCCAAGGGGAGGGGCGTGGGGCACTAGGGGGGATGAATATTATTAATGGCAATGTGAGTCGATTGCGAGCTCATTTGAAAGGTCATTTCGAGAGGAATTCAAAACACTAGGCATAGATGGCGCTGCGATCAATTTTTAGCAGTCATAATCGACTTCTAAAACTTTTAATCTAGTAACTTTTGAACAAATGAAGATTTCAAACGTTGTCAAAATTAATTTTTTTCTGCGCCCCCCCCCCCCTCACGCCCCAAGGGGTGGGGGCGTGGGGAACGAGGGGGATGAATATCTTAAATGGCAACATGGGTCGAGTAGGGGCTCATTTGAAAGGTCTTTTCGAGACGAATACAAAACACTAGGCATAGATGCCGTTGCGTCCACTTGTCGCGGAAGTATTCGTTGTTTGATATTTTTAATCTCAGAAACCAATATTCGGATCCAATATAGCACACAAAATTCTTAGCACCCTTCTCTTTAACACGGGTTTAGGAGTATCAATGGCAGATTTTTTATATTTTTTTTATTTAAATTTGTCCTTTCTATTCTTTCACGTGTTTCAGCGATTTTTGAAACATTCTTTCTAGGAAGCCACTACAAATTTCAAAAACGGTATCGTCTATTGCAAGTCTGCAACTAACGAATTGCATTCAAAGCGTGTACATTTCAGAAAAATGATCCGACATTTTATTTCAGCCATTTTAAATTAATGGAATCTATGTATACATGGGACATACCACGTCAACCGAACACTGAACACGCCCACAATTAAAAACAACCAAAAAATACGAATGAGGACTCATTTTACAGTTTAAGGTCTATACTTTCGAATGCCGAGTGTGCATTTGTAAAATCCAAAATGGTCGCTCCAATATGGCATCCGGAAGCTCTTAATTTTTTGGAAAAAATTTTAAAACTGGAAATCATCGTTACACATCCCCCCCCCCACCCCAAGACCCTGAGTACCCGATCGGTGTACCAGGTCGAAGTAACCCAACGGACCTGATCCGTCAATCTCTCTCATCCATGTAATTATAATGACATTTTGTTACCTCTACTATTAGATTACTTTAAAAAAAAAATGTTACAACCAAAACAAAGGAGAATTTTTACTATTCAAGTTTATTTCTGAGTCAAATTTATTCTCAATTAGTTGTTTGATTCTTTCTCTTTCTTTCTAATCTTCTCAATGTTATAGATTATTATTATTATTATATTCATTTATTAGATAAATAATCATTCATATATTTTTGTCATTCCATTTTATAATTATCATTATATTAGTAACATGCCTTTCAGTTAATTTTAGTTGAAGTTATTTAAAATTTGAATTTTACCATTGAACGTTGATTCTAACTTCAACTTTCCAAATTTAATTTTCACAAAAATCAAATTTCATTTTTCAAAATTTTAGCATTTTAGTTTTGGCCTCTCACTATAATTAAAAAAATGTATAAGTGAATTTCACCAATTAAAATTATAACTTTTTGTTTTCGGCCACTTGACGTTGAAGAAAAATGAATTTTAAAGTTGACCAATGATGCAACAGGCCAATCATTTACGTAAAATCGGCCAACACTCGTATCTGTCCGCAACACGGGAGCAACATTAACAGTTCCGGAAAAAGAAACTTTCGAACTTATGTTTTTAATTTTTAAGATTCGCAACAAAAAAATATGCCCAAAAACCAAAAAGATTTTAATCTTTATTCATAAAATGTTAAGATCAATCATTTTAATCTGTTATTATTCCGACCTTTTCACTGAAAATTTCCAATCAAAAAACTTGCACCTTCAAATGTTTAAATTTTCCAATGTGCTTCAATGAAATTTTCACTTCACTTTTATAAATAGAAAAAAATCAGATCAGTGCGTCACATAACGTATTTATAGTTACGAGTCACACAAGTTGAGGCGCTATGTAACGTCCAATTTTACTTTTATTTTTCACGTTGGACGACATCGTCTAAACTTACCATCTACGTATGGGCGCCACGTAACGGCTTTCCCCCGCGGTTACAAACGACAATGGGCCAGAATGGCCATTCCACGTTATTGGGATACTCTCCGGACCAACGGTCCCCGGATGGCCCAAATTCGAACGTCCTGGTATGGACGGAACCCGCGGTGAAATTCCCGTCGACCGACTAGCTCACTCGCGGTGAGAGATGAGACGGCCGTTACAGTAAACACAAAAGTGATTTAACAAAGGATTACATAACACAGAAATAAATACATCGTTTAAAGTCGATACGATCAATCTATTCAATTACAAAAAAATATATATATATATACAAATAAAATTAGGATATTTATTGTGCAAGGTCCCACCGCACTGGGATCGAAAAACAGGCTTTTCGAGCCTCGCCACAGTTAAAATAGAAGGATAAGAGCGAGAGAGTGAGGAAGACAGAGAGATTGCCGTCTTAGGCGGGCAACTCGCCGGTACTTACGCTGATTGCTGCTCCGACCTGGCCAAGGGAACCGAGTCTTTCGTCGGGCTTAATCCTTTAAAAAAAGGTCCTTCGGAAAACACCGGCACAATTGCACGCTTCGCAGTCACACTTCACAAAAAAAGAAAAGGACGAAATTTGTCACGAGATCGTCGTCGATCACGCCCGTGTTACGGCCAAGAAACGAGTGACGGAATTCCAGGGTCCTCCCGATTTTCCGCGGTTCCAAATTTCGCGAGTCCGCTCTCTCTTTCTCTCTCTCTCTATCTCGTGACAAATTACTATCTCGTACCATTCGGTCTGTGCGTTTCTCCGTCGGTTTTTCAGCGTCACATTAATGTAATTTTTAGAGATCTAGTAATCGAAGGAGTAGTGTCACTGTATATGGACGACATAATAATATTTGCAAAGACTTTCGAAAAAGCGTACGTTGATTTAGTTAGAGTCTTGGAAATCGCCAGTGCATTCGGCCACGAAATTAACTTCAAAAAGTGCAAATTTATGAAGCAACGAATAGAGTTTCTAGGCCAAGTCATCGAAGATGGTAAATTGTACCCGTCCCCGGATAAACTCGTCGCGGTGACTAGTTTCCCAGAACCAGACTCTATCAAAGCCGTGCAACGGTTTTTGGGCCTAACAGGTTATTTCCGGAGGTTCATTTATGGGTACTCCAAAATAGCGAAACCATTAAGTGATCTGCTGCAAAAGGATAAACCTTTTCAGTTCGGTGAACTAGAGAAACACGCTTTCAACAGTTTAAAAGAAGCTCAGACGAAAGACCCTGTATTGCGGATCTTTAACCCTAGCTTTGAGACAGAGCTCCATACTGACGCTAGTCAGGACGGGCTCGGAGCCATTCTTTTACAACGATCTCCGGATGATAACAGGCTACATCCTGTCTACTACAGGAGTAGGAAAACAAACGCGACAGAGAGAAACTACCAAAGCTATGAACTAGAGGTTCTAGCAGTAATTGAAGCATTACAAAAGTTCAGGGTATACTTACTGGGCCAGAAAATTAAAATAGTAACAGACTGTGCTGCATTTAAACAAACGATGGACAAAAAGGACGTGGCTCCAAAAATTTGGCGTTGGGCAAAATTGTTGGAAGACTTTGATTACAAGATCGAGCATCGTCCTGGAGAGCGTATAAGACACGTTGACGCGCTAAGTAGACATACAGTTTTAACAATTGCCGATGATGACATCACCGCAAGAATTAAAAAGGCTCAGGAAGATGATTCAGGATTGAAGAATCTAATGCAAGCTGTGACCGATAAACCTCAGAAAGATTACTCGCTTCGAGGAGGTTTACTATACAAATTCGTAAATGGTAATGATGTATTAGTCGTACCTAATTCGATGCAACACGAGTTGATTCAGTCAGTCCATCAAAGAGGCCATTTCTCAATTAAGAAAACTACTGACGTGATAAGCCGAGATTATTTTATACAAGATTTAAAGATTAAGGTCGAGAAGGTTATTTCAAATTGTCTTTCTTGTATAATAGCGAATAAAAAGGCAGGGAAGCAAGAAGGATATTTAAATCCCTTGGTGAAAGTGGATCTTCCTCTTCACACATACCACGTCGATCATTTAGGTCCATTGGAGTCGACCAGTAAAAAATACAATCATATTTTAGCTATTATTGACAGTTTCACTAAATTTGTTTGGCTTTATCCGACGAAGACAACGACGTCACGTGAAGTCATTTCTAAACTGGAGACACAGAAGAAGGTCTTCGGGAATCCTTAACAGATAATTTCAGATCGAGGATCTGCTTTCACATCAGAAGAATTCGAGTCGTATTGCCAACTAGAAGGAATCAAGAAGTCCGCAACGACGACGGGATTGCCTAGAGCCAACGGTCAGGTTGAGCGATTAAACCGGACTATAATACCTGTCTTGACCAAATTGTCTTTGGACCATCCAACAAAGTGGTATCAGTACGTTGATGACCTTCAGCAGACATTGAATTCGACTTTTCAACGAAGCATTGGTATGACTCCCTTTGAACTTTTAACCGGAGTGAAGATGAAACAAAAAGAAAACTTACCTTTGCGAGAAGTTTTGGAGCAAACATTTCGGGAGCAGTTTGAAGAGTCGCGTGATATTCTCAGAGAGAAAGCTAAAGAACAAATCTTCAAGACGCAAGAGGAAAACCGCAAAACTTATAACCTCCGTAGACGCGAGTGTCGTCAATATAAAATAGGTGATCTAGTCGCTATCAAGCGAACGCAGATGGGCCCAGGACGCAAACTTCGTGCAAAGTACTTAGGTCCTTACGAAGTAAAGTTGGCTAAGTTTAATAAAACGTATGACGTTAGAAAGGTAACTGACGGTGAGGGCCCTTCGCGAACAAGTACCTGTGCGGAATTCATGAAGCCATGGGTTGCAGTTAGTACATCATTCGAGACGAATGATGATCAGGAGGGCCGATTGTAGGATAGTTTTGTAGGACATTTTAGATTTTAAGTTTGAACTAATTTGGCGCCGTGAGATGTTCTTTGTATCCGGCCGATCATACGAAGCAGAATGCGCATGCGTAACGCGATCGTTCAGCCCACCAGGCGTTGCACGAGTCAGTCTCATGCCCGAACCGAACTTGGTATCAACGACGCGACGGAATTCATGTATTCTATAGTCTAATTAAAATACAGTTATTTTGATTAAATCGATATTGAGTATTGTGCTTGTATATCATTTTCTTCACACCGGAAGGAAAGATGCCGCTTATCCTCCCGGCCATAAAGAAAAATCGTATACTTCCCTCGGGAAGTAAAAAAGAATGCCTCAGACTGCCTGTTTCTCACCCTCGGCTTAAAAATTACACGCAGTCTGAGACATTCTTTATTTTACCTCCCGCGTTGAGTAATATACTATTTCCCTACATATATATATATTATTGTGGCACAAAAAAAGGGAAAGTGTCGGAAAAAAATTGATGCAGGGGAATCGACAGAGAATAAGAAAAGGAAACTTTTTTCTTTATAACAAAAATCGATTCAAAGTGATCTACCCGGTGCCCGAACGGCTTGCAGTTTTGCATTTAATTAACATGGGAAAATTCTAATTCTTCGGTTTTTAATTTTGTTAGGCATGAAGGAAGTGTCAAAAATTTTTTTTTCCTAAATTTGTAATCAAGGGAATATCGTTACATTTTTAGAACAAGAAATTAGTTATTGTAAAAATTAATTAACCGAAATTAATATCGTTAACTTTGTGACATAGGGAAAAGGATACCGTTACTTTTAGAACAAGAAATTGGAATTCGTTAATATTAATTAAACAACATTAATAAAAGAAATTGGTTTTCGTTAAAATTAATTAACAAAAGAAATGTCGTTAGATTCATGATCAGGAAAAATGGATATCGTTACATTTTTAGAACAAGAAATTGGTTCTCGTTGCAATTCATTAACCAAAGTAATATGGTTAGATTCATGACAGGGTAAAATGTATATCGTTACGTTTTTAAGACAAGAAATTGGTTCTGGTTGAAATTAATTAGCAACAGTACAATCGTTAGATTTGTGACAAACGATAGCGGATATCGCTAAAATTTGACAACAATGACCTTGGTTCTCGTTAGAATCACATCACACCGGATTTGTTTATCATTAGGTTTCACAACAACTCAATTGTGTATCGTTAAGAATTATGTTATAAAAGAATTGTCCTGAGACCTTTGTTACGGAGAAATGGATTCCGTTAGCCTTATTGGTAAGCGGAGTTATCGTTAGTTAGCCATAGGTGAGGGGAGGATATTTACAGAGGACATTTAACCGAATAAGTAGACATTGAAACTACTGGGGTTGATGTTTTTTTTTAATTAGGACGACAATCAGATCGATTTCACTAATCCTACCTTTGTCTCTCGGTAATACCCGTGAATCTAAGATCCTGGGCTACGGACACCGAAAGGTGCAAGCGGGAATTGTTTTGTATTTTTGTTACGTTAGAGGTTATCGGGCCACTGTGTGGCAGGCTACGGACACTCGCTGTGGAGGTATAACTCGGGGGTTTCTTTATATTTTATTTCGCAAAAGGGCTCTCGGCCCATAGGGGCGACCCAAAATTATGTTTGTTGTGAACCCGTGCCGCGCCGAATCCGGGAAATGAACTCTTTGCTTAATCACTCCGTATAGCTTTCGTTAAAGTGAAATCCTTGTTCGATAAAGTTCGTATTGGCAAAAATTCGCGTTGTGAATGTGTAAGTACCGAAAGGAGGCACCTGGTATCTAATCCCGTGGCGCCGCGTTTAAATGAAGTACCCCGTCCGCGCCGGCTACAATCGTTATTTTTCGTTGTTCCGATCTTTAGTTATTGTTTGTGCGCACGAATACCGCCCTCTCCCTTGGCCGAGCTTGTCTCGGAACTGAGCGTAGCGGTCACACCATCGCCGTGCGATGCGCTTATGGCGCCCTTTCATTAACATCTCGCGTCGTAAGGTTTTGTGACCCCCGGGATTTGATAGGTTATGTGTTGTGAGTTGCGTACGGTTGCGAGCGGTGACGACGGTGAAGGAATTTTGGGGTTAAGTTTGGGGGGGGGGGGGGGTCACAATATATATATATATCGCTAAATATTGTAGATCATGTCATCGTCAGACTCGGAGGCTTCGTCAGGGATTACTCATAAGAATAACATGAATCCAGATACCAGTATGAATAAGGTAAGAAGAATTAATTATCTCTACACGTACACACACGCACACACAAACGCCATTGAATCCTGGTCTTATTATCCGAATCTTATTATTCGAATATTATTGCACCTACCCATTTTCAATTTAATATTAATTCCCAACCAGTAGAATCATCTGTTTCAATCATAAATAACAAGAAACCGAAGTCTACTCTACCACCACCACCACCACCACGACTACCACCACCACCAGCATCACCTCCACCACTCCCTCGGACACCAACGCCTTCACCCCTATCACAACACGCAACGCTACCACCAACGCACTCGTCTCTATCGCCCCTTCCACCAACATCAAGATCTAAAGATTTGCATTATCCCGTATAGGGTACGTTTCACCACAACAGTTTCGAGATTTCTATATTTCGATTTGGAAATTAGCACATGTACTATAGACTACGTTTTATGAGAATGTGTATGTGTACATCTTCCGTGTCATAAAGGCGGTCCACTGAGACATCTATCCGTCTCTCTATTTATCGCTTCCGTTCTCTCTCTCTCTTTCTCTCCCGTGTAGGTCAGCTGCATACCCTCAAGTGCGTACCCTGTGGTGATAGCCAGGCCTTGGAAAGTGGTGAAAACTGATTATGTCAAAATTTCTGTCAGGTTAATTTTAAATTTATGAAAATTAAAATTATTTTTATTCATAAAGTTGATTCTTTCTGGGTGATTTCCGTTTCCCCGGATGACGGCAACGATGAAAAATGGAGCAGCAGCAGCTATGTCCGCCGGGGGTTATTATAGGACAGTTTTCATGCATGAAACTCCATTCACGATATCTAGGAGATCACCAGCAGCTTTTAATGACAGGTTTACCATTCAGTTGATTCTTTATGATCCCTACTAATGTATTATTGAATGACGTTATGAAAAGATGTACCATGTCGAATTATGAATAATTTAACCCGTTTATATAAATAACTAATAATAAATCGTAATAATATATCATATTCTATAGTTCCAAGGAAAGTCATTATTTCTAATGGAAAAATAAATTAGCAGGCAACATAATGAATCAACAAAAATTCCTTAAAAGCTTGCACATTGGAAAATTTGTACATTGGATCAGCATTAAAATTAAATATTCGAAGCTTTTGGATAGATTCTGCGGAGCTTATCTAAAAAAAGCCGACGTTTAAAACGATTTTATTAGAAAGTGGGGCAATTGAAAGCAGTGCGATTAAGACAATGTTCTATTAAGTATTGCAATTAACATAATTGTGTTTATTTTCAATGCAGGGGGTCATGTTAATGAAAATTCAGGATGGATTGCGGCACCTACCGTAGCAAATCCACCTTTAAATATATTTTTATTATAAAGTGGGGTATTTGAAAGTAATGCGATTAGGATATTACCCTCTTGAGTATTCCAATTAAAATAATTTTATTTATTTTCAATGGAGAAGATCATGTTATTGAAAATTCCAGAGGGATTATCGCTTCCTTTCTCTCTCTCTCTCACTCTCTCTCTCCTCACTCTCGCTCTCTCTATCTATCTCGATCTCTATCTCTATTTCTATCTATCTGTAAGTCCGCTGCATACCGCAATGAGTGTACCCTGTGGCGAAAACGGCATATCCCAGATCAACCTGAAGTTATATGCCTTTCCGACAAATTTTTTCATTCCGTTTCTTACCGTGATTTTACTCTAAACTAATCCTATCCCATTCTGGCAAATATTTTCATTGCGTTTATTTCCGTGGTTTTAATCCGAACTAATCCCATGCCATTCCGACAAATATTTTCCTTCCGTTTCATTCCGTTATTTTAATCTGAACAAATTCCATGCTATTCCGACAAATATTTTAATCCGTTTCATTCCGTGATTTAATCCGAACTCGAAAAATATTTTCAGTCCGTTTTATTCCAAGATTTTAACCCGAACTAAACCGATACCATTCCGATGAATAGTTTCATTTCGTTTCATTCCACCATTTTAATCCGAACTAATTCTATGCCATTCCGACAAATATTTTCCTTCCGTTTCATTCCGTTATTTTAATCTCAACTAATTCCATGCTAGTCCGACAAATATTTTCATTCCGTTTCATTTCGTGACTTTAATCCGAACTAATCCTACGCCATTCCGACAAATATTTGAAATCCATTTCAGGCTGTGATTATATTCCGAACTAATGCTATGCCAGTCTTACTAATAATTTCATTCCGTTTCATTCCGTGTCTTTAATCCGAACTAATCCTTTACCACTCCTACTATTAATAAAAATTCCATTTCATTCCGTTATTTCAATCCACACTAATCATATGCCATTCCGACAAATATTTTCATTCCGTTTCGTTCCGCGATTTTAATCTGAACCAATCCTAAGGCATTCGGACTAATATTTTATTCTGTTTCATTCCGCGATTAAATCCGAACTAATCTTTTTCCATTCCGACAAATATTTTTATTCCATTTCATTCCATAATTTTAATCCGAACTAATGCTATGCCATTCAGACAAATATTTTCATTCCGAGTAATCCCGTGCTTTTAATCGACATTCATCATATTCCATTTCGACATATATTTTGATTCCGTTTCATTCTGTGATTTTAATCCCAACTAATTCCATGTTATTCCGACAAATATATTTATTCCATTTCATTCCGTGATTTTAATCTACACTAATCATATACCATTCCGACAAATATTTTCATTTCGTGATTTTAATCCACACTCGTCATATGCCATTTCGACAAATATTTTCATTCCGTTTCGTTCCGCGATTTTAATCTGAACTAATCCTAAGGCATTCGGACAAATATTTTATTCCGTTTCATTCCGTGATTAAATCCGAACTAATCTTTTTCCATTCCGACAAATATTTTTATTCCATTTCATTCCATAATTTTAATCCGACCTAATCCAATGACATTTCTACAAATATTTAGAATACATTTCAGTCTGTGATTATATTCCGAACTCATGCTATGCCACTCTTACTAATAATTTCATTCCGTTTCATTCCGTCATTTTATCCGAACTAATCGTATATCATCCCGATAAATATTTTCATTCCGTTTCATTCCGTGATTTTATTCCGAACTAATCCTTTACCACTCCTACTATTAATTAAACTCCATTTCATTCCGTGATTTCAATCCACACTAATCATATGCCATTCCGACAAATATTTTCGTTCCGTTTCATTCCGTCATTTTACTCCAAACTAATCCTATACCATTCTGGCAAATATTTTCTTTCCGTTTAATTCCGTGATTTTAATCCGAACTAATCCTATGCCATTCCGACCAATATTTTCCTTCCGTATCATTTCGTGACTTTAATCCGACCTAATCCTACGCCATTTCGACAAATATTTGAAGTCCATTTCAGGCTGTGATTATATTCCGAACTAATGCTATGCCCCTCTTACTAATAATTGCATTTCGATTCATTCCGTGATTTTATTTCGAACTAATCCTTTACCACTCCTACTGTTAATTAAATTTCACTTCATTCCGTGAATCCACACTTATCATATGCCATTCCGACAAATATTTTCATTCCGTCTTCGTTCCGCGACTTTAATCTGAACTAATCCTAAGGCATTCGGACAAATATTTTAATCCGTTTCATTCCGTGATTTTTATCCACACTCATCATATGCCATTTCGACAAATATTTTCATTTCGTGATTTTAATTCACACTCATCATATGCCATTTCGAAAAATATTTTCATTCCGTATCATTCTGTGATTTTAATCCGACCTAATCCAATGCCAGTCCGACAAATATTTGCAATACATTTCAGTCTGTGATTATATTCCGAACTTATCCTATGCCACTCCTACTAACAATTTCATTCCGTTTCATTCATTTTATCTGCACTAATCGTATGCCATCTCCCGATAAATATTTTCATTCCGTTTCATTCGGTGAATTTAGTCCAATCTAATCCTATCCCATTCTGGCAAATATTTTCATTCCGTTTAATTCCGTGGTTTTAATCCGAACTAATCCTATGCCATTCCGACAAATATTTTTATTCCATTTCATTCCATGATTTTAATCCAAACTAATGCTATGCCACTCTTACTAATAATTTCATTCCGTTTATTTTCGTGATTTTATTTCGAACTAATCCTTTACCACTCCTACTATTAATTAAATTCCATTTCATTCCGTGACTTCAATACACACTAATCATATGCCATTCCGACAAATATTTTCATTCCGTCTTTGTTCCGCGATTTTAATCTGAACTAATCCTAAGGCATTCGGACAAATATATTTATTCCATTTCATTCCATGATTTTAATCCGACCTAATCATATGCTATCCCGACAAATATTTTCATTCCGTTTCTTTCCGCGATTTTAATCTCAACTAATCCTTTGCCATGTCGACAAATATTTTCATTCCGTTTTATTCCAAGATTTTAACCCGAACTAAACCGATACCATTCCGATGAATAGTTTCATTTCGTTTCATTCTAACATTTTAATCCGAACTAATCCTATGCCATTCCGACAAATATTTTCATTCCGTGTCATTCCGTGATTTTTATCCACACTCATCATATGCCATTTCGACAAATATTTTCATTTCGTGATTTTAATCCACACTCATCATATGGCATTTCAAAAAATATTTTCATTCCGTATCATTCTGTGATTTTAATCCGACCTAATCCAATGCCAGTCCGACAAATATTTGCAATACATTTCAGTCTGTGATTATATTCCGAACTTATCCTATGCCACTCCTACTAACAATTTCATTCCGTTTCATTCATTTTATCTGCACTAATCGTATGCCATCCCGATAAATATTTTCATTCCGTTTTATTCGGTGAATTTAGTCCAATCTAATCCTATCCCATTCTGGCAAATATTTTCATTCCGTTTAATTCCGTGATTTTTATCCACACTCATCATATGCCATTTCGACAAATATTTTCATTTCGTGATTTTAATTCACACTCATCATATGCCATTTCGAAAAATATTTTCATTCCGTATCATTCTGTGATTTTAATCCGACCTAATCCAATGCCAGTCCGACAAATATTTGCAATACATTTCAGTCTGTGATTATATTCCGAACTTATCCTATGCCACTCCTACTAACAATTTCATTCCGTTTCATTCATTTTATCTGCACTAATCGTATGCCATCTCCCGATAAATATTTTCATTCCGTTTCATTCGGTGAATTTAGTCCAATCTAATCCTATCCCATTCTGGCAAATATTTTCATTCCGTTTAATTCCGTGGTTTTAATCCGAACTAATCCTATGCCATTCCGACAAATATTTTTATTCCATTTCATTCCATGATTTTAATCCAAACTAATGCTATGCCACTCTTACTAATAATTTCATTCCGTTTATTTTCGTGATTTTATTTCGAACTAATCCTTTACCACTCCTACTATTAATTAAATTCCATTTCATTCCGTGACTTCAATACACACTAATCATATGCCATTCCGACAAATATTTTCATTCCGTCTTTGTTCCGCGATTTTAATCTGAACTAATCCTAAGGCATTCGGACAAATATATTTATTCCATTTCATTCCATGATTTTAATCCGACCTAATCATATGCTATCCCGACAAATATTTTCATTCCGTTTCTTTCCGCGATTTTAATTTCAACTAATCCTTTGCCATGTCGACAAATATTTTCATTCCGTTTTATTCCAAGAGTTTAACCCGAACTAAACCGATACCATTCCGATGAATAGTTTCATTTCGTTTCATTCCACCATTTTAATCCGAACTAATCCTATGCCATTCCGACAAATATTTTCATTCCGTGTCATTCCGTGATTTTTATCCACACTCATCATATGCCATTTCGACAAATATTTTCATTTCGTGATTTTAATCCACACTCATCATATGGCATTTCAAAAAATATTTTCATTCCGTATCATTCTGTGATTTTAATCCGACCTAATCCAATGCCAGTCCGACAAATATTTGCAATACATTTCAGTCTGTGATTATATTCCGAACTTATCCTATGCCACTCCTACTAACAATTTCATTCCGTTTCATTCATTTTATCTGCACTAATCGTATGCCATCCCGATAAATATTTTCATTCCGTTTCATTCGTTGAATTTAGTCCAATCTAATCCTATCCCATTCTGGCAAATATTTTCATTCCGTTTAATTCCGTGGTTTTAATCCGAACTAATCCTATGCCATTCCGACAAATATTTTTATTCCATTTCATTCCATGATTTTAATCCAAACTAATGCTATGCCACTCTTACTAATAATTTCATTCCGTTTATTTTCGTGATTTTATTTCGAACTAATCCTTTACCACTCCTACTATTAATTAAATTCCATTTCATTCCGTGACTTCAATACACACTAATCATATGCCATTCCGACAAATATTTTCATTCCGTCTTTGTTCCGCGATTTTAATCTGAACTAATCCTAAGGCATTCGGACAAATATATTTATTCCATTTCATTCCATGATTTTAATCCGACCTAATCATATGCTATCCCGACAAATATTTTCATTCCGTTTCTTTCCGCGATTTTAATCTCAACTAATCCTTTGCCATGTCGACAAATATTTTCATTCCGTTTTATTCCAAGATTTTAACCCGAACTAAACCGATACCATTCCGATGAATAGTTTCATTTCGTTTCATTCCAACATTTTAATCCGAACTAATCCTATGCCATTCCGACAAATATTTTCATTCCGTGTCATTCCGTGATTTTTATCCACACTCATCATATGCCATTTCGACAAATATTTTCATTTCGTGATTTTAATCCACACTCATCATATGGCATTTCAAAAAATATTTTCATTCCGTATCATTCTGTGATTTTAATCCGACCTAATCCAATGCCAGTCCGACAAATATTTGCAATACATTTCAGTCTGTGATTATATTCCGAACTTATCCTATGCCACTCCTACTAACAATTTCATTCCGTTTCATTCATTTTATCTGCACTAATCGTATGCCATCCCGATAAATATTTTCATTCCGTTTCATTCGGTGAATTTAGTCCAATCTAATCCTATCCCATTCTGGCAAATATTTTCATTCCGTTTAATTCCGTGGTTTTAATCCGAACTAATCCTATGCCATTCCGACAAATATTTTTATTCCATTTCATTCCATGATTTTAATCCAAACTAATGCTATGCCACTCTTACTAATAATTTCATTCCGTTTATTTTCGTGATTTTATTTCGAACTAATCCTTTACCACTCCTACTATTAATTAAATTCCATTTCATTCCGTGACTTCAATACACACTAATCATATGCCATTCCGACAAATATTTTCATTCCGTCTTTGTTCCGCGATTTTAATCTGAACTAATCCTAAGGCATTCGGACAAATATATTTATTCCATTTCATTCCATGATTTTAATCCGACCTAATCATATGCTATCCCGACAAATATTTTCATTCCGTTTCTTTCCGCGATTTTAATCTCAACTAATCCTTTGCCATGTCGACAAATATTTTCATTCCGTTTTATTCCAAGATTTTAACCCGAACTAAACCGATACCATTCCGATGAATAGTTTCATTTCGTTTCATTCTAACATTTTAATCCGAACTAATCCTATGCCATTCCGACAAATATTTTCATTCCGTGTCATTCCGTGATTTTTATCCACACTCATCATATGCCATTTCGACAAATATTTTCATTTCGTGATTTTAATCCACACTCATCATATGGCATTTCAAAAAATATTTTCATTCCGTATCATTCTGTGATTTTAATCCGACCTAATCCAATGCCAGTCCGACAAATATTTGCAATACATTTCAGTCTGTGATTATATTCCGAACTTATCCTATGCCACTCCTACTAACAATTTCATTCCGTTTCATTCATTTTATCTGCACTAATCGTATGCCATCCCGATAAATATTTTCATTCCGTTTTATTCGGTGAATTTAGTCCAATCTAATCCTATCCCATTCTGGCAAATATTTTCATTCCGTTTAATTCCGTGATTTTTATCCACACTCATCATATGCCATTTCGACAAATATTTTCATTTCGTGATTTTAATTCACACTCATCATATGCCATTTCGAAAAATATTTTCATTCCGTATCATTCTGTGATTTTAATCCGACCTAATCCAATGCCAGTCCGACAAATATTTGCAATACATTTCAGTCTGTGATTATATTCCGAACTTATCCTATGCCACTCCTACTAACAATTTCATTCCGTTTCATTCATTTTATCTGCACTAATCGTATGCCATCTCCCGATAAATATTTTCATTCCGTTTCATTCGGTGAATTTAGTCCAATCTAATCCTATCCCATTCTGGCAAATATTTTCATTCCGTTTAATTCCGTGGTTTTAATCCGAACTAATCCTATGCCATTCCGACAAATATTTTTATTCCATTTCATTCCATGATTTTAATCCAAACTAATGCTATGCCACTCTTACTAATAATTTCATTCCGTGTATTTTCGTGATTTTATTTCGAACTAATCCTTTACCACTCCTACTATTAATTAAATTCCATTTCATTCCGTGACTTCAATACACACTAATCATATGCCATTCCGACAAATATTTTCATTCCGTCTTTGTTCCGCGATTTTAATCTGAACTAATCCTAAGGCATTCGGACAAATATATTTATTCCATTTCATTCCATGATTTTAATCCGACCTAATCATATGCTATCCCGACAAATATTTTCATTCCGTTTCTTTCCGCGATTTTAATCTCAACTAATCCTTTGCCATGTCGACAAATATTTTCATTCCGTTTTATTCCAAGATTTTAACCCGAACTAAACCGATACCATTCCGATGAATAGTTTCATTTCGTTTCATTCTAACATTTTAATCCGAACTAATCCTATGCCATTCCGACAAATATTTTCATTCCGTGTCATTCCGTGATTTTTTTCCACACTCATCATATGCCATTTCGACAAATATTTTCATTTCGTGATTTTAATCCACACTCATCATATGGCATTTCAAAAAATATTTTCATTCCGTATCATTCTGTGATTTTAATCCGACCTAATCCAATGCCAGTCCGACAAATATTTGCAATACATTTCAGTCTGTGATTATATTCCGAACTTATCCTATGCCACTCCTACTAACAATTTCATTCCGTTTCATTCAGTTTATCTGCACTAATCGTATGCCATCCCGATAAATATTTTCATTCCGTTTTATTCGGTGAATTTAGTCCAATCTAATCCTATCCCATTCTGGCAAATATTTTCATTCCGTTTAATTCCGTGGTTTTAATCCGAACTAATCCTATGCCATTCCGACAAATATTTTTATTCCATTTCATTCCATGATTTTAATCCAAACTAATGCTATGCCACTCTTACTAATAATTTCATTCCGTTTATTTTCGTGATTTTATTTCGAACTTATCCTTTACCACTCCTACTATTAATTAAATTCCATTTCATTCCGTGACTTCTATACACACTAATCATATGCCATTCCGACAAATATTTTCATTCCGTCTTTGTTCCGCGATTTTAATCTGAACTAATCCTAAGGCATTCGGACAAATATATTTATTCCATTTCATTCCATGATTTTAATCCGACCTAATCATATGCTATCCCGACAAATATTTTCATTCCGTTTCTTTCCGCGATTTTAATCTCAACTAATCCTTTGCCATGTCGACAAATATTTTCATTCCGTTTTATTCCAAGATTTTAACCCGAACTAAACCGATACCATTCCGATGAATAGTTTCATTTCGTTTCATTCCAACATTTTAATCCGAACTAATCCTATGCCATTCCGACAAATATTTTCATTCCGTGTCATTCCGTGATTTTTATCCACACTCATCATATGCCATTTCGACAAATATTTTCATTTCGTGATTTTAATCCACACTCATCATATGGCATTTCAAAAAATATTTTCATTCCGTATCATTCTGTGATTTTAATCCGACCTAATCCAATGCCAGTCCGACAAATATTTGCAATACATTTCAGTCTGTGATTATATTCCGAACTTATCCTATGCCACTCCTACTAACAATTTCATTCCGTTTCATTCATTTTATCTGCACTAATCGTATGCCATCCCGATAAATATTTTCATTCCGTTTCATTCGGTGAATTTAGTCCAATCTAATCCTATCCCATTCTGGCAAATATTTTCATTCCGTTTAATTCCGTGGTTTTAATCCGAACTAATCCTATGCCATTCCGACAAATATTTTTATTCCATTTCATTCCATGATTTTAATCCAAACTAATGCTATGCCACTCTTACTAATAATTTCATTCCGTTTATTTTCGTGATTTTATTTCGAACTAATCCTTTACCACTCCTACTATTAATTAAATTCCATTTCATTCCGTGACTTCAATACACACTAATCATATGCCATTCCGACAAATATTTTCATTCCGTCTTTGTTCCGCGATTTTAATCTGAACTAATCCTAAGGCATTCGGACAAATATATTTATTCCATTTCATTCCATGATTTTAATCCGACCTAATCATATGCTATCCCGACAAATATTTTCATTCCGTTTCTTTCCGCGATTTTAATCTCAACTAATCCTTTGCCATGTCGACAAATATTTTCATTCCGTTTTATTCCAAGATTTTAACCCGAACTAAACCGATACCATTCCGATGAATAGTTTCATTTCGTTTCATTCTAACATTTTAATCCGAACTAATCCTATGCCATTCCGACAAATATTTTCATTCCGTGTCATTCCGTGATTTTTATCCACACTCATCATATGCCATTTCGACAAATATTTTCATTTCGTGATTTTAATCCACACTCATCATATGGCATTTCAAAAAATATTTTCATTCCGTATCATTCTGTGATTTTAATCCGACCTAATCCAATGCCAGTCCGACAAATATTTGCAATACATTTCAGTCTGTGATTATATTCCGAACTTATCCTATGCCACTCCTACTAACAATTTCATTCCGTTTCATTCATTTTATCTGCACTAATCGTATGCCATCCCGATAAATATTTTCATTCCGTTTTATTCGGTGAATTTAGTCCAATCTAATCCTATCCCATTCTGGCAAATATTTTCATTCCGTTTAATTCCGTGATTTTTATCCACACTCATCATATGCCATTTCGACAAATATTTTCATTTCGTGATTTTAATTCACACTCATCATATGCCATTTCGAAAAATATTTTCATTCCGTATCATTCTGTGATTTTAATCCGACCTAATCCAATGCCAGTCCGACAAATATTTGCAATACATTTCAGTCTGTGATTATATTCCGAACTTATCCTATGCCACTCCTACTAACAATTTCATTCCGTTTCATTCATTTTATCTGCACTAATCGTATGCCATCTCCCGATAAATATTTTCATTCCGTTTCATTCGGTGAATTTAGTCCAATCTAATCCTATCCCATTCTGGCAAATATTTTCATTCCGTTTAATTCCGTGGTTTTAATCCGAACTAATCCTATGCCATTCCGACAAATATTTTTATTCCATTTCATTCCATGATTTTAATCCAAACTAATGCTATGCCACTCTTACTAATAATTTCATTCCGTTTATTTTCGTGATTTTATTTCGAACTAATCCTTTACCACTCCTACTATTAATTAAATTCCATTTCATTCCGTGACTTCAATACACACTAATCATATGCCATTCCGACAAATATTTTCATTCCGTCTTTGTTCCGCGATTTTAATCTGAACTAATCCTAAGGCATTCGGACAAATATATTTATTCCATTTCATTCCATGATTTTAATCCGACCTAATCATATGCTATCCCGACAAATATTTTCATTCCGTTTCTTTCCGCGATTTTAATTTCAACTAATCCTTTGCCATGTCGACAAATATTTTCATTCCGTTTTATTCCAAGAGTTTAACCCGAACTAAACCGATACCATTCCGATGAATAGTTTCATTTCGTTTCATTCCACCATTTTAATCCGAACTAATCCTATGCCATTCCGACAAATATTTTCATTCCGTGTCATTCCGTGATTTTTATCCACACTCATCATATGCCATTTCGACAAATATTTTCATTTCGTGATTTTAATCCACACTCATCATATGGCATTTCAAAAAATATTTTCATTCCGTATCATTCTGTGATTTTAATCCGACCTAATCCAATGCCAGTCCGACAAATATTTGCAATACATTTCAGTCTGTGATTATATTCCGAACTTATCCTATGCCACTCCTACTAACAATTTCATTCCGTTTCATTCATTTTATCTGCACTAATCGTATGCCATCCCGATAAATATTTTCATTCCGTTTCATTCGGTGAATTTAGTCCAATCTAATCCTATCCCATTCTGGCAAATATTTTCATTCCGTTTAATTCCGTGGTTTTAATCCGAACTAATCCTATGCCATTCCGACAAATATTTTTATTCCATTTCATTCCATGATTTTAATCCAAACTAATGCTATGCCACTCTTACTAATAATTTCATTCCGTTTATTTTCGTGATTTTATTTCGAACTAATCCTTTACCACTCCTACTATTAATTAAATTCCATTTCATTCCGTGACTTCAATACACACTAATCATATGCCATTCCGACAAATATTTTCATTCCGTCTTTGTTCCGCGATTTTAATCTGAACTAATCCTAAGGCATTCGGACAAATATATTTATTCCATTTCATTCCATGATTTTAATCCGACCTAATCATATGCTATCCCGACAAATATTTTCATTCCGTTTCTTTCCGCGATTTTAATCTCAACTAATCCTTTGCCATGTCGACAAATATTTTCATTCCGTTTTATTCCAAGATTTTAACCCGAACTAAACCGATACCATTCCGATGAATAGTTTCATTTCGTTTCATTCCAACATTTTAATCCGAACTAATCCTATGCCATTCCGACAAATATTTTCATTCCGTGTCATTCCGTGATTTTTATCCACACTCATCATATGCCATTTCGACAAATATTTTCATTTCGTGATTTTAATCCACACTCATCATATGGCATTTCAAAAAATATTTTCATTCCGTATCATTCTGTGATTTTAATCCGACCTAATCCAATGCCAGTCCGACAAATATTTGCAATACATTTCAGTCTGTGATTATATTCCGAACTTATCCTATGCCACTCCTACTAACAATTTCATTCCGTTTCATTCATTTTATCTGCACTAATCGTATGCCATCCCGATAAATATTTTCATTCCGTTTCATTCGGTGAATTTAGTCCAATCTAATCCTATCCCATTCTGGCAAATATTTTCATTCCGTTTAATTCCGTGGTTTTAATCCGAACTAATCCTATGCCATTCCGACAAATATTTTTATTCCATTTCATTCCATGATTTTAATCCAAACTAATGCTATGCCACTCTTACTAATAATTTCATTCCGTTTATTTTCGTGATTTTATTTCGAACTAATCCTTTACCACTCCTACTATTAATTAAATTCCATTTCATTCCGTGACTTCAATACACACTAATCATATGCCATTCCGACAAATATTTTCATTCCGTCTTTGTTCCGCGATTTTAATCTGAACTAATCCTAAGGCATTCGGACAAATATATTTATTCCATTTCATTCCATGATTTTAATCCGACCTAATCATATGCTATCCCGACAAATATTTTCATTCCGTTTCTTTCCGCGATTTTAATCTCAACTAATCCTTTGCCATGTCGACAAATATTTTCATTCCGTTTTATTCCAAGATTTTAACCCGAACTAAACCGATACCATTCCGATGAATAGTTTCATTTCGTTTCATTCTAACATTTTAATCCGAACTAATCCTATGCCATTCCGACAAATATTTTCATTCCGTGTCATTCCGTGATTTTTATCCACACTCATCATATGCCATTTCGACAAATATTTTCATTTCGTGATTTTAATCCACACTCATCATATGGCATTTCAAAAAATATTTTCATTCCGTATCATTCTGTGATTTTAATCCGACCTAATCCAATGCCAGTCCGACAAATATTTGCAATACATTTCAGTCTGTGATTATATTCCGAACTTATCCTATGCCACTCCTACTAACAATTTCATTCCGTTTCATTCATTTTATCTGCACTAATCGTATGCCATCCCGATAAATATTTTCATTCCGTTTTATTCGGTGAATTTAGTCCAATCTAATCCTATCCCATTCTGGCAAATATTTTCATTCCGTTTAATTCCGTGATTTTTATCCACACTCATCATATGCCATTTCGACAAATATTTTCATTTCGTGATTTTAATTCACACTCATCATATGCCATTTCGAAAAATATTTTCATTCCGTATCATTCTGTGATTTTAATCCGACCTAATCCAATGCCAGTCCGACAAATATTTGCAATACATTTCAGTCTGTGATTATATTCCGAACTTATCCTATGCCACTCCTACTAACAATTTCATTCCGTTTCATTCATTTTATCTGCACTAATCGTATGCCATCTCCCGATAAATATTTTCATTCCGTTTCATTCGGTGAATTTAGTCCAATCTAATCCTATCCCATTCTGGCAAATATTTTCATTCCGTTTAATTCCGTGGTTTTAATCCGAACTAATCCTATGCCATTCCGACAAATATTTTTATTCCATTTCATTCCATGATTTTAATCCAAACTAATGCTATGCCACTCTTACTAATAATTTCATTCCGTGTATTTTCGTGATTTTATTTCGAACTAATCCTTTACCACTCCTACTATTAATTAAATTCCATTTCATTCCGTGACTTCAATACACACTAATCATATGCCATTCCGACAAATATTTTCATTCCGTCTTTGTTCCGCGATTTTAATCTGAACTAATCCTAAGGCATTCGGACAAATATATTTATTCCATTTCATTCCATGATTTTAATCCGACCTAATCATATGCTATCCCGACAAATATTTTCATTCCGTTTCTTTCCGCGATTTTAATCTCAACTAATCCTTTGCCATGTCGACAAATATTTTCATTCCGTTTTATTCCAAGATTTTAACCCGAACTAAACCGATACCATTCCGATGAATAGTTTCATTTCGTTTCATTCTAACATTTTAATCCGAACTAATCCTATGCCATTCCGACAAATATTTTCATTCCGTGTCATTCCGTGATTTTTTTCCACACTCATCATATGCCATTTCGACAAATATTTTCATTTCGTGATTTTAATCCACACTCATCATATGGCATTTCAAAAAATATTTTCATTCCGTATCATTCTGTGATTTTAATCCGACCTAATCCAATGCCAGTCCGACAAATATTTGCAATACATTTCAGTCTGTGATTATATTCCGAACTTATCCTATGCCACTCCTACTAACAATTTCATTCCGTTTCATTCAGTTTATCTGCACTAATCGTATGCCATCCCGATAAATATTTTCATTCCGTTTTATTCGGTGAATTTAGTCCAATCTAATCCTATCCCATTCTGGCAAATATTTTCATTCCGTTTAATTCCGTGGTTTTAATCCGAACTAATCCTATGCCATTCCGACAAATATTTTTATTCCATTTCATTCCATGATTTTAATCCAAACTAATGCTATGCCACTCTTACTAATAATTTCATTCCGTTTATTTTCGTGATTTTATTTCGAACTTATCCTTTACCACTCCTACTATTAATTAAATTCCATTTCATTCCGTGACTTCTATACACACTAATCATATGCCATTCCGACAAATATTTTCATTCCGTCTTTGTTCCGCGATTTTAATCTGAACTAATCCTAAGGCATTCGGACAAATATATTTATTCCATTTCATTCCATGATTTTAATCCGACCTAATCATATGCTATCCCGACAAATATTTTCATTCCGTTTCTTTCCGCGATTTTAATCTCAACTAATCCTTTGCCATGTCGACAAATATTTTCATTCCGTTTTATTCCAAGATTTTAACCCGAACTAAACCGATACCATTCCGATGAATAGTTTCATTTCGTTTCATTCCAACATTTTAATCCGAACTAATCCTATGCCATTCCGACAAATATTTTCATTCCGTGTCATTCCGTGATTTTTATCCACACTCATCATATGCCATTTCGACAAATATTTTCATTTCGTGATTTTAATCCACACTCATCATATGGCATTTCAAAAAATATTTTCATTCCGTATCATTCTGTGATTTTAATCCGACCTAATCCAATGCCAGTCCGACAAATATTTGCAATACATTTCAGTCTGTGATTATATTCCGAACTTATCCTATGCCACTCCTACTAACAATTTCATTCCGTTTCATTCATTTTATCTGCACTAATCGTATGCCATCCCGATAAATATTTTCATTCCGTTTCATTCGGTGAATTTAGTCCAATCTAATCCTATCCCATTCTGGCAAATATTTTCATTCCGTTTAATTCCGTGGTTTTAATCCGAACTAATCCTATGCCATTCCGACAAATATTTTTATTCCATTTCATTCCATGATTTTAATCCAAACTAATGCTATGCCACTCTTACTAATAATTTCATTCCGTTTATTTTCGTGATTTTATTTCGAACTAATCCTTTACCACTCCTACTATTAATTAAATTCCATTTCATTCCGTGACTTCAATACACACTAATCATATGCCATTCCGACAAATATTTTCATTCCGTCTTTGTTCCGCGATTTTAATCTGAACTAATCCTAAGGCATTCGGACAAATATATTTATTCCATTTCATTCCATGATTTTAATCCGACCTAATCATATGCTATCCCGACAAATATTTTCATTCCGTTTCTTTCCGCGATTTTAATCTCAACTAATCCTTTGCCATGTCGACAAATATTTTCATTCCGTTTTATTCCAAGATTTTAACCCGAACTAAACCGATACCATTCCGATGAATAGTTTCATTTCGTTTCATTCCAACATTTTAATCCGAACTAATCCTATGCCATTCCGACAAATATTTTCATTCCGTGTCATTCCGTGATTTTTATCCACACTCATCATATGCCATTTCGACAAATATTTTCATTTCGTGATTTTAATCCACACTCATCATATGGCATTTCAAAAAATATTTTCATTCCGTATCATTCTGTGATTTTAATCCGACCTAATCCAATGCCAGTCCGACAAATATTTGCAATACATTTCAGTCTGTGATTATATTCCGAACTTATCCTATGCCACTCCTACTAACAATTTCATTCCGTTTCATTCATTTTATCTGCACTAATCGTATGCCATCCCGATAAATATTTTCATTCCGTTTCATTCGGTGAATTTAGTCCAATCTAATCCTATCCCATTCTGGCAAATATTTTCATTCCGTTTAATTCCGTGGTTTTAATCCGAACTAATCCTATGCCATTCCGACAAATATTTTTATTCCATTTCATTCCATGATTTTAATCCAAACTCATCATATGCCATTTCGACAAATATTTTCATTTCGTGATTTTAATCCACTCTCATCATATGGCATTTCAAAAAATATTTTCATTCCGTATCATTCTGTGATTTTAATCCGACCTAATCCAATGCCAGTCCGACAAATATTTGCAATACATTTCAGTCTGTGATTATATTCCGAACTTATCCTATGCCACTCCTACTAACAATTTCATTCCGTTTCATTCATTTTATCTGCACTAATCGTATGCCATCCCGATAAATATTTTCATTCCGTTTCATTCGGTGAATTTAGTCCAATCTAATCCTATCCCATTCTGGCAAATATTTTCATTCCGTTTAATTCCGTGGTTTTAATCCGAACTAATCCTATGCCATTCCGACAAATATTTTTATTCCATTTCATTCCATGATTTTAATCCAAACTAATGCTATGCCATTTCGACAAATATTTTCATTTCGTGATTTTAATCCACTCTCATCATATGGCATTTCAAAAAATATTTTCATTCCGTATCATTCTGTGATTTTAATCCGACCTAATCCAATGCCAGTCCGACAAATATTTGCAATACATTTCAGTCTGTGATTATATTCCGAACTTATCCTATGCCACTCCTACTAACAATTTCATTCCGTTTCATTCATTTTATCTGCACTAATCGTATGCCATCCCGATAAATATTTTCATTCCGTTTCATTCGGTGAATTTAGTCCAATCTAATCCTATCCCATTCTGGCAAATATTTTCATTCCGTTTAATTCCGTGGTTTTAATCCGAACTAATCCTATGCCATTCCGACAAATATTTTTATTCCATTTCATTCCATGATTTTAATCCAAACTAATGCTATGCCATTTCGACAAATATTTTCATTTCGTGATTTTAATCCACACTCATCATATGGCATTTCAAAAAATATTTTCATTCCGTATCATTCTGTGATTTTAATCCGACCTAATCCAATGCCAGTCCGACAAATATTTGCAATACATTTCAGTCTGTGATTTTATTCCGAACTTATCCTATGCCACTCCTACTAACAATTTCATTCCGTTTCATTCATTTTATCTGCACTAATCGTATGCCATCCCGATAAATATTTTCATTCCGTTTCATTCGGTGAATTTAGTCCAATCTAATCCTATCCCATTCTGGCAAATATTTTCATTCCGTTTAATTCCGTGGTTTTAATCCGAACTAATCCTATGCCATTCCGACAAATATTTTTATTCCATTTCATTCCATGATTTTAATCCAAACTCATCATATGCCATTTCGACAAATATTTTCATTTCGTGATTTTAATCCACTCTCATCATATGGCATTTCAAAAAATATTTTCATTCCGTATCATTCTGTGATTTTAATCCGACCTAATCCAATGCCAGTCCGACAAATATTTGCAATACATTTCAGTCTGTGATTATATTCCGAACTTATCCTATGCCACTCCTACTAACAATTTCATTCCGTTTCATTCATTTTATCTGCACTAATCGTATGCCATCCCGATAAATATTTTCATTCCGTTTCATTCGGTGAATTTAGTCCAATCTAATCCTATCCCATTCTGGCAAATATTTTCATTCCGTTTAATTCCGTGGTTTTAATCCGAACTAATCCTATGCCATTCCGACAAATATTTTTATTCCATTTCATTCCATGATTTTAATCCAAACTAATGCTATGCCATTTCGACAAATATTTTCATTTCGTGATTTTAATCCACTCTCATCATATGGCATTTCAAAAAATATTTTCATTCCGTATCATTCTGTGATTTTAATCCGACCTAATCCAATGCCAGTCCGACAAATATTTGCAATACATTTCAGTCTGTGATTATATTCCGAACTTATCCTATGCCACTCCTACTAACAATTTCATTCCGTTTCATTCATTTTATCTGCACTAATCGTATGCCATCCCGATAAATATTTTCATTCCGTTTCATTCGGTGAATTTAGTCCAATCTAATCCTATCCCATTCTGGCAAATATTTTCATTCCGTTTAATTCCGTGGTTTTAATCCGAACTAATCCTATGCCATTCCGACAAATATTTTTATTCCATTTCATTCCATGATTTTAATCCAAACTAATGCTATGCCACTCTTACTAATAATTTCATTCCGTTTATTTTCGTGATTTTATTTCGAACTAATCCTTTACCACTCCTACTATTAATTAAATTCCATTTCATTCCGTGACTTCAATACACACTAATCATATGCCATTCCGACAAATATTTTCATTCCGTCTTTGTTCCGCGATTTTAATCTGAACTAATCCTAAGGCATTCGGACAAATATATTTATTCCATTTCATTCCATGATTTTAATCCGACCTAATCATATGCTATCCCGACAAATATTTTCATTCCGTTTCTTTCCGCGATTTTAATCTCAACTAATCCTTTGCCATGTCGACAAATATTTTCATTCCGTTTTATTCCAAGATTTTAACCCGAACTAAACCGATACCATTCCGATGAATAGTTTCATTTCGTTTCATTCCACCATTTTAATCCGAACTAATCCTATGCCATTCCGACAAATATTTTCATTCCGTGTCATTCCGTGATTTTTATCCACACTCATCATATGCCATTTCGACAAATATTTTCATTTCGTGATTTTAATCCACACTCATCATATGGCATTTCAAAAAATATTTTCATTCCGTATCATTCTGTGATTTTAATCCGACCTAATCCAATGCCAGTCCGACAAATATTTGCAATACATTTCAGTCTGTGATTATATTCCGAACTTATCCTATGCCACTCCTACTAACAATTTCATTCCGTTTCATTCATTTTATCTGCACTAATCGTATGCCATCCCGATAAATATTTTCATTCCGTTTCATTCGGTGAATTTAGTCCAATCTAATCCTATCCCATTCTGGCAAATATTTTCATTCCGTTTAATTCCGTGGTTTTAATCCGAACTAATCCTATGCCATTCCGACAAATATTTTTATTCCATTTCATTCCATGATTTTAATCCAAACTAATGCTATGCCACTCTTACTAATAATTTCATTCCGTTTATTTTCGTGATTTTATTTCGAACTAATCCTTTACCACTCCTACTATTAATTAAATTCCATTTCATTCCGTGACTTCAATACACACTAATCATATGCCATTCCGACACATATATTCATTCCGTCTTTGTTCCGCGATTTTAATCTGAACTAATCCTAAGGCATTCGGACAAATATATTTATTCCATTTCATTCCATGATTTTAATCCGACCTAATCATATGCTATCCCGACAAATATTTTCATTCCGTTTCTTTCCGCGATTTTAATCTCAACTAATCCTTTGCCATGTCGACAAATATTTTCATTCCGTTTTATTCCAAGATTTTAACCCGAACTAAACCGATACCATTCCGATGAATAGTTTCATTTCGTTTCATTCCACCATTTTAATCCGAACTAATCCTATGCCATTCCGACAAATATTTTCATTCCGTGTCATTCCGTGATTTTTATCCACACTCATCATATGCCATTTCGACAAATATTTTCATTTCGTGATTTTAATCCACACTCATCATATGGCATTTCAAAAAATATTTTCATTCCGTATCATTCTGTGATTTTAATCCGACCTAATCCAATGCCAGTCCGACAAATATTTGCAATACATTTCAGTCTGTGAGTATATTCCGAACTTATCCTATGCCACTCCTACTAACAATTTCATTCCGTTTCATTCATTTTATCTGCACTAATCGTATGCCATCCCGATAAATATTTTCATTCCGTTTCATTCGGTGAATTTAGTCCAATCTAATCCTATCCCATTCTGGCAAATATTTTCATTCCGTTTAATTCCGTGGTTTTAATCCGAACTAATCCTATGCCATTCCGACAAATATTTTTATTCCATTTCATTCCATGATTTTAATCCAAACTCATCATATGCCATTTCGACAAATATTTTCATTTCGTGATTTTAATCCACTCTCATCATATGGCATTTCAAAAAATATTTTCATTCCGTATCATTCTGTGATTTTAATCCGACCTAATCCAATGCCAGTCCGACAAATATTTGCAATACATTTCAGTCTGTGATTATATTCCGAACTTATCCTATGCCACTCCTACTAACAATTTCATTCCGTTTCATTCATTTTATCTGCACTAATCGTATGCCATCCCGATAAATATTTTCATTCCGTTTCATTCGGTGAATTTAGTCCAATCTAATCCTATCCCATTCTGGCAAATATTTTCATTCCGTTTAATTCCGTGGTTTTAATCCGAACTAATCCTATGCCATTCCGACAAATATTTTTATTCCATTTCATTCCATGATTTTAATCCAAACTAATGCTATGCTATTTCGACAAATATTTTCATTTCGTGATTTTAATCCACTCTCATCATATGGCATTTCAAAAAATATTTTCATTCCGTATCATTCTGTGATTTTAATCCGACCTAATCCAATGCCAGTCCGACAAATATTTGCAATACATTTCAGTCTGTGATTATATTCCGAACTTATCCTATGCCACTCCTACTAACAATTTCATTCCGTTTCATTCATTTTATCTGCACTAATCGTATGCCATCCCGATAAATATTTTCATTCCGTTTCATTCGGTGAATTTAGTCCAATCTAATCCTATCCCATTCTGGCAAATATTTTCATTCCGTTTAATTCCGTGGTTTTAATCCGAACTAATCCTATGCCATTCCGAAAAAAAAATTTTTATTCCATTTCATTCCATGATTTTAATCCAAACTAATGCTATGCCACTCTTACTAATAATTTCATTCCGTTTATTTTCGTGATTTTATTTCGAACTAATCCTTTACCACTCCTACTATTAATTAAATTCCATTTCATTCCGTGACTTCAATACACACTAATCATATGCCATTCCGACAAATATTTTCATTCCGTCTTTGTTCCGCGATTTTAATCTGAACTAATCCTAAGGCATTCGGACAAATATATTTATTCCATTTCATTCCATGATTTTAATCCGACCTAATCATATGCTATCCCGACAAATATTTTCATTCCGTTTCTTTCCGCGATTTTAATTTCAACTAATCCTTTGCCATGTCGACAAATATTTTCATTCCGTTTTATTCCAAGATTTTAACCCGAACTAAACCGATACCATTCCGATGAATAGTTTCATTTCGTTTCATTCCACCATTTTAATCCGAACTAATCCTATGCCATTCCGACAAATATTTTTATTCCATTTCATTCCATGATTTTAATCCAAACTAATGCTATGCTATTTCGACAAATATTTTCATTTCGTGATTTTAATCCACTCTCATCATATGGCATTTCAAAAAATATTTTCATTCCGTATCATTCTGTGATTTTAATCCGACCTAATCCAATGCCAGTCCGACAAATATTTGCAATACATTTCAGTCTGTGATTATATTCCGAACTTATCCTATGCCACTCCTACTAACAATTTCATTCCGTTTCATTCATTTTATCTGCACTAATCGTATGCCATCCCGATAAATATTTTCATTCCGTTTCATTCGGTGAATTTAGTCCAATCTAATCCTATCCCATTCTGGCAAATATTTTCATTCCGTTTAATTCCGTGGTTTTAATCCGAACTAATCCTATGCCATTCCGAAAAAAAATTTTTATTCCATTTCATTCCATGATTTTAATCCAAACTAATGCTATGCCACTCTTACTAATAATTTCATTCCGTTTATTTTCGTGATTTTATTTCGAACTAATCCTTTACCACTCCTACTATTAATTAAATTCCATTTCATTCCGTGACTTCAATACACACTAATCATATGCCATTCCGACAAATATTTTCATTCCGTCTTTGTTCCGCGATTTTAATCTGAACTAATCCTAAGGCATTCGGACAAATATATTTATTCCATTTCATTCCATGATTTTAATCCGACCTAATCATATGCTATCCCGACAAATATTTTCATTCCGTTTCTTTCCGCGATTTTAATTTCAACTAATCCTTTGCCATGTCGACAAATATTTTCATTCCGTTTTATTCCAAGATTTTAACCCGAACTAAACCGATACCATTCCGATGAATAGTTTCATTTCGTTTCATTCCACCATTTTAATCCGAACTAATCCTATGCCATTCCGACAAATATTTTCATTCCGTGTCATTCCGTGATTTTTATCCACACTCATCATATGCCATTTCGACAAATATTTTCATTCCGTGACTTCAATACACACTAATCATATGCCATTCCGACAAATATTTTCATTCCGTCTTTGTTCCGCGATTTTAATCTGAACTAATCCTAAGGCATTCGGACAAATATATTTATTCCATTTCATTCCATGATTTTAATCCGACCTAATCATATGCTATCCCGACAAATATTTTCATTCCGTTTCTTTCCGCGATTTTAATCTCAACTAATCCTTTGCCATGTCGACAAATATTTTCATTCCGTTTTATTCCGAGATTTTAACCCGAACTAAACCGATACCATTCCGATGAATAGTTTCATTTCGTTTCATTCCACCATTTTAATCCGAACTAATCCTATGCCATTCCGACAAATATTTTCATTCCGTGTCATTCCGTGATTTTTATCCACACTCATCATATGCCATTTCGACAAATATTTTCATTTCGTGATTTTAATCCACACTCATCATATGGCATTTCAAAAAATATTTTCATTCCGTATCATTCTGTGATTTTAATCCGACCTAATCCAATGCCAGTCCGACAAATATTTGCAATACATTTCAGTCTGTGATTATATTCCGAACTTATCCTATGCCACTCCTACTAACAATTTCATTCCGTTTCATTCATTTTATCTGCACTAATCGTATGCCATCCCGATAAATATTTTCATTCCGTTTCATTCGGTGAATTTAGTCCAATCTAATCCTATCCCATTCTGGAAAATATTTTCATTCCGTTTAATTCCGTGGTTTTAATCCGAACTAATCCTATGCCATTCCGACAAATATTTTTATTCCATTTCATTCCATGATTTTAATCCAAACTAATGCTATGCCACTCTTACTAATAATTTCATTCCGTTTATTTTCGTGATTTTATTTCGAACTAATCCTTTACCACTCCTACTATTAATTAAATTCCATTTCATTCCGTGACTTCAATACACACTAATCATATGCCATTCCGACAAATATATTCATTCCGTCTTTGTTCCGCGATTTTAATCTGAACTAATCCTAAGGCATTCGGACAAATATATTTATTCCATTTCATTCCATGATTTTAATCCGACCTAATCATATGCTATCCCGACAAATATTTTCATTCCGTTTCTTTCCGCGATTTTAATCTCAACTAATCCTTTGCCATGTCGACAAATATTTTCATTCCGTTTTATTCCAAGATTTTAACCCGAACTAAACCGATACCATTCCGATGAATAGTTTCATTTCGTTTCATTCCACCATTTTAATCCGAACTAATCCTATGCCATTCCGACAAATATTTTCATTCCGTGTCATTCCGTGATTTTTATCCACACTCATCATATGCCATTTCGACAAATATTTTCATTTCGTGATTTTAATCCACACTCATCATATGGCATTTCAAAAAATATTTTCATTCCGTATCATTCTGTGATTTTAATCCGACCTAATCCAATGCCAGTCCGACAAATATTTGCAATACATTTCAGTCTGTGAGTATATTCCGAACTTATCCTATGCCACTCCTACTAACAATTTCATTCCGTTTCATTCATTTTATCTGCACTAATCGTATGCCATCCCGATAAATATTTTCATTCCGTTTCATTCGGTGAATTTAGTCCAATCTAATCCTATCCCATTCTGGCAAATATTTTCATTCCGTTTAATTCCGTCGTTTTAATCCGAACTAATCCTATGCCATTCCGACAAATATTTTTATTCCATTTCATTCCATGATTTTAATCCAAACTCATCATATGCCATTTCGACAAATATTTTCATTTCGTGATTTTAATCCACTCTCATCATATGGCATTTCAAAAAATATTTTCATTCCGTATCATTCTGTGATTTTAATCCGACCTAATCCAATGCCAGTCCGACAAATATTTGCAATACATTTCAGTCTGTGATTATATTCCGAACTTATCCTATGCCACTCCTACTAACAATTTCATTCCGTTTCATTCATTTTATCTGCACTAATCGTATGCCATCCCGATAAATATTTTCATTCCGTTTCATTCGGTGAATTTAGTCCAATCTAATCCTATCCCATTCTGGCAAATATTTTCATTCCGTTTAATTCCGTGGTTTTAATCCGAACTAATCCTATGCCATTCCGACAAATATTTTTATTCCATTTCATTCCATGATTTTAATCCAAACTAATGCTATGCCATTTCGACAAATATTTTCATTTCGTGATTTTAATCCACTCTCATCATATGGCATTTCAAAAAATATTTTCATTCCGTATCATTCTGTGATTTTAATCCGACCTAATCCAATGCCAGTCCGACAAATATTTGCAATACATTTCAGTCTGTGATTATATTCCGAACTTATCCTATGCCACTCCTACTAACAATTTCATTCCGTTTCATTCATTTTATCTGCACTAATCGTATGCCATCCCGATAAATATTTTCATTCCGTTTCATTCGGTGAATTTAGTCCAATCTAATCCTATCCCATTCTGGCAAATATTTTCATTCCGTTTAATTCCGTGGTTTTAATCCGAACTAATCCTATGCCATTCCGACAAATATTTTTATTCCATTTCATTCCATGATTTTAATCCAAACTAATGCTATGCCACTCTTACTAATAATTTCATTCCGTTTATTTTCGTGATTTTATTTCGAACTAATCCTTTACCACTCCTACTATTAATTAAATTCCATTTCATTCCGTGACTTCAATACACACTAATCATATGCCATTCCGACAAATATTTTCATTCCGTCTTTGTTCCGCGATTTTAATCTGAACTAATCCTAAGGCATTCGGACAAATATATTTATTCCATTTCATTCCATGATTTTAATCCGACCTAATCATATGCTATCCCGACAAATATTTTCATTCCGTTTCTTTCCGCGATTTTAATCTCAACTAATCCTTTGCCATGTCGACAAATATTTTCATTCCGTTTTATTCCGAGATTTTAACCCGAACTAAACCGATACCATTCCGATGAATAGTTTCATTTCGTTTCATTCCACCATTTTAATCCGAACTAATCCTATGCCATTCCGACAAATATTTTCATTCCGTGTCATTCCGTGATTTTTATCCACACTCATCATATGCCATTTCGACAAATATTTTCATTTCGTGATTTTAATCCACTCTCATCATATGGCATTTCAACAAATATTTTCATTCCGTATCATTCTGTGATTTTAATCCGACCTAACCCAATGCCAGTCCGACAAATATTTGCAATACATTTCAGTCTGTGATTATATTCCGAACTTATCCTATGCCACTCCTACTAACAATTTCATTCCGTTTCATTCATTTTATCTGCACTAATCGTATGCCATCCCGATAAATATTTTCATTCCGTTTCATTCGGTGAATTTAGTCCAATCTAATCCTATCCCATTCTGGCAAATATTTTCATTCCGTTTAATTCCGTGGTTTTAATCCGAACTAATCCTATGCCATTCCGACAAATATTTTTATTCCATTTCATTCCATGATTTTAATCCAAACTAATGCTATGCCATTTCGACAAATATTTTCATTTCGTGATTTTAATCCACTCTCATCATATGGCATTTCAAAAAATATTTTCATTCCGTATCATTCTGTGATTTTAATCCGACCTAATCCAATGCCAGTCCGACAAATATTTGCAATACATTTCAGTCTGTGATTATATTCCGAACTTATCCTATGCCACTCCTACTAACAATTTCATTCCGTTTCATTCATTTTATCTGCACTAATCGTATGCCATCCCGATAAATATTTTCATTCCGTTTCATTCGGTGAATTTAGTCCAATCTAATCCTATCCCATTCTGGCAAATATTTTCATTCCGTTTAATTCCGTGGTTTTAATCCGAACTAATCCTATGCCATTCCGACAAATATTTTTATTCCATTTCATTCCATGATTTTAATCCAAACTAATGCTATGCCACTCTTACTAATAATTTCATTCCGTTTATTTTCGTGATTTTATTTCAAACTAATCCTTTACCACTCCTACTATTAATTAAATTCCATTTCATTCCGTGACTTCATTACACACTAATCATATGCCATTCCGACAAATATTTTCATTCCTTTGTTCCGCGATTTTAATCTGAACTAATCCTAAGGCATTCGGACAAATATATTTATTCCATTTCATTCCATGATTTTAATCCGACCTAATCATATGCTATCCCGACAAATATTTTCATTCCGTTTCTTTCCGCGATTTTAATCTCAACTAATCCTTTGCCATGTCGACAAATATTTTCATTCCGTTTTATTCCAAGATTTTAACCCGAACTAAACCGATACCATTCCGATGAATAGTTTCATTTCGTTTCATTCCACCATTTTAATCCGAACTAATCCTATGCCATTCCGACAAATATTTTCATTCCGTGTCATTCCGTGATTTTTATCCACACTCATCATATGCCATTTCGACAAATGTTTTCATTTCGTGATTTTAATCCACACTCATGATATGGCATTTCATAAAATATTTTCATTCCGTATCATTCTGTGATTTTAATCCGACCTAACCCAATGCCAGTGATTTTAATCCACACTCATCATATGGCATTTCAAAAAATATTTTCATTCCGTATCATTCTGTGATTTTAATCCGACCTAATCCAATGCCAGTCCGACAAATATTTGCAATACATTTCAGTCTGTGATTATATTCCGAACTAATTCTATGCCACTCCTACTTATAATTTCATTCCGTTTCATTCCGTCATTTTATCCGCACTAATCATATGCCATTCCGATAAATATTTTCATTCCGTTTCATTCCGTGACTTCATTCCGAACTAATCCTATGCCGCTCCTACTAATAGTTTAATTCCGGGATTTGACTCTGAACGAGTCGTTTGCCATTCCGACAAATATTTTCCTTCCGTTTCATTCCGTTATTTTAATCTTAACTAATTTCATGCTATTCCGACAAATATTTTCATTCCGTATCATTTCGTGACTTTAATCCGACCTAATCCTACGCCATTTCGACAAATATTTGAAGTCCATTTCAGTCTGTAATTATATTCCGAACTAATGCTATGCCACTCCTACTAATAATTTCATTCCGTTTCATTCCGTGATTTTATTCCGAACTAATCCTTTACTACTCCTACTATTTATTTTATATAGTCGATCAATGCACTAAGCCGCATTTATGTTATTGATGTAATAACAAAATATTAATTTCTGGTGGATACAGGAGCAGAAATATGTGTAATCCCGAAAAATTTCTGTCACGTCGACATTAGTAATTATCAGCTAGTAGCAGCTAACGGAACTCCTATCCGAACTTATGGGACTTGTGTCCTTGAATTAAATTTCGGATTAAGGAGACCTTTCATTTGGAGATTTACAGTAGCAGAAATCTCGCAGCCAATTATAGGTATGGATTTTCTAGCTCACTACAATCTACTCGTTGACGCAAGAAACAGAAAACTGATAGACGGTATTACGAAATTAGACATTCGTGGATCTGAAGCCATGGTGGACAAAATTAACATTCCTATGGAAAATACTCCTTATCATAGAGTATTAGAGAAATCCCCTGAAATTTGTAAGCCACCAGGAATTGATAAAAAAGTGAAACATGATACTGTTCATTATATCCCGACTTCACAAGGTCCCCCAATCACAGCTAGAGCGAGACGGTTAGCACCAGATTTATTGCAATCTGCAAAACTGGAATTCGAAACTATGGCAAAACTAGGCATAATTCGTAGATCCAGTAGCAGTTGGGCATCACCATTACACATGGTACCGAAAAAGTCAGGTGAATGGAGACCATGTGGTGATTATCGCCAACTAAACGCACGAACTATACCTGATCGTTACCCCGTAAAACGATTGGACGATTTTACCGCAAATCTAACCGGGAGACAAATTTTTGCGACTTTAGATTTAGTTCGAGCATATAACCAAATACCCGTAGCACCAGAAGACGTTCCAAAAACGGCGATTATAACGCCATTTGGACTCTTTGAGTTTTTGAAAATGCCATTCGGACACCGAAACGCTGCGCAGACTTTTCAGAGGTATATCGATGAAGTTTTACAAGGTCTAGACTTCATATATGTCTATCTAGACGACATCTTGATAGCCTCTGAGAGTCATACATTTACAACACTTACAAATAGTGTTCCAAAAACTAAACGAATACGGTGTATCGTTAAACCCCGCGAAATGCAAATTCGGTTTAAAGGAAGTGTCATTTTGAGGGTTTCATATTACAAACGAAGGCATATGTCCTTTAGAGGATAAGGTGCAAGCCATTAGAAATTTTACTCATCCAACCACGGCAAAACAGTTAAGACGATTTCTTGGGATGATAAATTTCTATCGACGATGTATACGACAGGCGGCACGAATTCAAGGTCCTCTAAATGAAGCTCTCAAAGGACATAAAATAAAAGGAAATAAGCCAATCGAATGGAAGGAGGAACGCGAAGTGGCTTTCAACCAAACAAAGGAAGCATTAATTAGAGCCACATTACTAGTACATCCTGTTGTCCAGGCAGATTTGGCAATTCAGGACGATGCATCAGATTATGCACTTGGGTCAACTCTGCAACAAAGAAAGGAAGAAAGTTGGCAACCTTTGGCTTTCTTTTCCAAAAAACTTAACGCTGCACAGTGCAAATATAGATCGAGAGTTGCTGGGAGCGTACGAAGCCATTAAGTATTTTAGGTATATGGTTGAAGCCCGTCACTTTGTCATATACACCGATCATAAGCCTTTGAGTTTTGCTTTCCGACAGAATCATGAAAAATGTTCACCTCGCCAATTCCGACAGTTAGAATTTATTTCACAGTTCACCACCGACATAAGATATGTGCCTGGCGGCGAAAATGTCGTAGCAGATGCATTGTCGCGCATAGAAGATATAATAACTACTTGCAACTTAGAAGAAATGGCGAGTGAACAGCAAAACGATGCAGAGTTGAAAGGCATATTAGATGGAAAGATAGGAACCGCGCTACAGCTTAAAGCGGAGAAAATCCCTGCCTTAGACTTAGAGATTATTTGTGACTATAAATTACCTAACCCCAGACCTTTCTTTCCAAAATCTTATCGCCGCAAGGTATTTGATATCGTCCACGGATTTTCACACCCAGGTATACGGGGTACATTAAAATTATTCACCCAACGATACGTTTGGCCGAATATGAACAAGCATATAAGTGAATGGACAAAAACATGCATATCTTGCCAAAAATCCAAAGTCTATCGGCATACTTGGGGTGAACCAGGTACATTCAAAACTCCTTCGAGTAGGTTTGCACACGTGCATATAGACTTGGTAGGACCGTTACCTGTATCAGATGGATTTAGATACTGTTTAACGTGTGTCGACCGATTCACACGTTGGGTCGAAACAATACCGATTAAGGACATTACAGCGGACACGGTAGCGAAAGCGTTCTTTTCCGAATGGGTGGCAAGATATGGCGTCCCTCTTTTTAAAACTGCTGATCAAGGCAGACAGTTCGAATCTAATTTATTTTTACAAATTAATAAAATATTGGGTTCGAAACACGTAAGGACTACAGCATATCACCCAGTAGCTAATGGCATGATTGAACTTTTTCACAGACAATTAAAAGCCGCCATTAAATGTCACGAGAACGAGTCTTGGACCGAAGCACTTCCGGCAGTGTTACTAGGGATCCGAGCATCCTTTATGGAGGACAGTAAAACCTCCGCAGCTGAAATGGTATATGGACAACCATTAAAATTACCAGGAGATTTCTTTACGGAACCTAGAAAAGCAGTACGATTGGACACATATATGGCAAAACTTAAATGGTTCATGTAGCAGCTAAAAGCGGTTCCGGGAACAGCACATGGTAAAAGGAATATTTTTGTACACAAAGAGTTAGCTACATCTTCACATGTTTTCCTAAGGCAAGACGCTGTAGGAAATGCACTACAGCAACCGTACGAAGGTCCAATTAAGGTAATGAGACGTAACAAACGAACATATGTGTTACAAATTCGTAACAATCAAGTAACAGTATCGATTGACAGAATTAAACCCGCATTTTTCTTAGAAAAAGCGGAAAATCAATCAGAAACGTCGACTCGACGCACAGAATAAGCTCCAACCGAAACGAAGGCTCCTGTAGTCACCAGGTGCTGATAGGTATATCACTCCTACTTAGTCGCTGGGAAGGGGGTAATGTAGCGAAGCTTAGCATTTCTCACAAGAATTTCTTAAGCACGTGCAGGGGCGCGGACCATGGAGAGAGACCCCAGGCCCAAAAGCGTTTCCCTCAAAGTAGCTAATTGCATGCGAAAGCGCGGACCATGGAGAAAGACCCTGAGCGCAGAAGCATTATTCTTCGAAAATCGACAAACACTCGATAAAGCGCGGACCATTACGAAGGACCGTTTCCTTTAGGATCTATATTGCATAATAAGACTAAATGTATCCCTACCATGTCGACCTGGACCAATCAGAGAAACGTAAAGTATCCAGTAGCGACTATAAATTGTGCGACATTGGGCCTTGAGAACACAGTTCAACCAGGTGGATCATCAGCAACAAAGAGTCCCGGCAGCGGAAGAATCACTGATAACTTCTTGTCCTATGTGGTTAGAGGACTTACCCCCACAGAAACCGAAGCCAAGGGGCAGCAGCATCAGGACTCCGACTCCGACTCCGTCTCGGCGGGTAATCTGCAGAAGAAAGAAGTTCGAGACGTATAAGCTTCCTGAGACGCAGCTTCCTGAGACGCAACTTCTTGAGTCACAGCCTACTGAAACACAGCCATTAGAGCGGGTTTATTATTCTATGCCCCGCATAGAATACATTCCGGACGGCGCACCACGTTGGCGTTTAGCGTTTTGGCCATTTAAACGAAAGCTTTCTTCGCGACCATTCCAGACTGGCAGTACGCACAAAGATCCGCGTTTGCAGAATTCTTTTGCGCGTACGAGGAATTGACCACCGCGGCAAAGAATAAATGGGGACCGGTAGTTCTGCCCCAGCTTTCCTCATCCTCCGATGCAATCTTTGCAGATTTTGGTCCATTGTATGAGTGGGCCCGAGAATATAGGCGGCTTAAACACTTAAACAAGAGCGCAAACAAGCGGCACGTCTTTAATACCGCGATCATAGTTTTGTTTATCGCAGGTTTAAGTTATAATTTTTAGCGTTAAATAAAATAAGTTTATAGTTAATCTTGTGTTGATCGTTGTGTTTGAACCTACCCTTAGTGATAAGTAATATACCAAGCATACTTAAGCTAAATTTTCATTCCTCTTAATTCCACCATTTTACCCCGTACCATTCCCATGCTATGGCGACAAATATTATCATTACGTTTCATTCCGTGCAATTAATACACACTAATCTTTTGCAATTCCGACAATTATATTCATTCCGTTTCATTCCACCATTTTAATCCGAACTAAACCCATGCTATTGCGACAAATATTTTCATCCCGATTCATTCCGTAATATTAGAGAGAACTGATCCCATGCTATTCCGACAAATATTTTCATTATGTTTCATTTTTATCTGAACTAATCCTATGCTTTTCCGACAAATAGTTTCAATCCGTTTCATTCCGTGATTTAAATCGGACAAATCCTATGCCATTCCGACAAATATTTGCGATCTGTTTTAATCCGAGATTTTAACCCGAACTAAATCTATGCCATTCCGATGAATAGTTTTATTCCGTTTCATTCCACGGAATATAATTACAGACTGAAATGGATTGCAAATATTTGTCGGAATGGCATAGGATTATGTCGGATTAAAATCGCAGAATGATATAGAATGAAAATATTTGTCGGAATAGCTTATGATTAGTGTGGATTCAAATCACGGAATGAAACGGAATATAAATATTTGTCAGAATAACATGGAATTAGGTCGGATTAAAATCGCAGAATGATACGGAATGAAAATATTTGTTAAAATGGCATATGATGAGTTCAGATTAAAACCACGGAATTAAACAGAATAAAAATGTATGTCAGATTGGCAGAGGATTCGTTCTGATTAAAATCCCGGAATAAAACGGAATTATATTATTAGTTGAAGTGGCAAGGGATTAATGTATGCCATTCCGACAAATATTTTCATTCCGTTTTAACCCGAGATTTTAACCCGAACTAAACCGATGCCAATCCGATGAATAGTTTCATTCCTTTTCATTCCACGAAATATAATTACAGACTGAAATGGATTGCAAATATTTGTCGGAATGGCATAGGATTAGTTAGGATAAAAATCATGGAATGAAAATATTTGTCGGAGAAGTATAGGCATAGTTCGGAATAAGATCACGGAACGAAACCGAATGAAAATATTTGTCGGAATGGCATATGATTAGTGTGGATTAAAATCACGGAATGCAATGGAATTAAATTATTAGTAGGAGTGGTAAAGGATTAGATCGGAATAAAATCACGGATTGAAACGGATTGAAACTATTTGTCGGAAAAGCATAGGACTAGTGCGGAATAAAATCACGGATAGAAACGGAATGAAAATATTTGTCGAAATGGCATACCATCAGTTCAGATTAAAACCACAGAATTAAACAGAATAAAAATGTTTGTCGGAATGGCACAGGATTCATTCTGATTAAAATCCCGGAATGAAACGGAATTATATTATTAGTAGGAGTGGCAAAGGATTAATGTATGCCATTCCGACAAATATTTTAATTCCGTTTTATTTCGAGATTTTAACCCCAACTAAACCTAGGCTATTCCGATATATAGTTTCATTCCGTTTCATTCCACCATTTTAATCCGAACTAATCCTATGCCATTCCGACAAATTTTTTCCTTCCGTTTCATTCCGTTATTTTAATCTGAAGTAATCCCATGCTATTCCGACAAATATTTTCATTCCGTTTCATTCCGTGATATTAACAGGAACTGATCCCATGCCATTCCGACAAATATTTTAATTATGTTTCATTCTGTGATTTTAATCTGAACTAATCCTATGCCACTCCGACAAATAATTCCTTCCGTTTCATTCCGTTATTTTGATCTGAACTAATCCCATGCTATAGCAACAAATATTTACACTCTGTTTTAGTCCGTAATATTAGCGAGAACTTATCCCACGCCATTCCGACAAATATTTTCATCCCGATTCATTCCGTGATATTAGCGAGAACTAATCCAATGCCATTCTGACAAATATTTTCCTTCCGTTTCATTCCGTTATTTTAATCTGAACTAATCTCATGCTATTCCGACAAATGTTTTCATTCCGTTTCATTCCGTGATAATAACCGGAACCGATCCCATGCCATTCCGACAAATATTTTCATTATGTTTCTTCCGTGATTTTAATCCGAACTCATCCTTTTGTACTCCTACTAATAATTCCGTTTCATTCCGTGATTTTAATCCGAACTAATCCTATGCCATTCCGACAAATTTTTTCCTTCCGTTTCATTCCGTTATTTTAATCCCAACTAATTCTATGCCATTCCGACAAATATTTTCCTTCCGTTTCATTCCGTTATTTTAATCTCAACTAATCCCATGATATTCCGACAAATATTTCCTTCCGTTTCATTCCGTGATTTAAATCGGACGAATCCTATGCCATTCCAAAAAATATTTGCGATCTGTTTTAATCCGAGATTTTATCCCGAACTAAATCTATGCCATTCCGATGAATAGTTTCATTCCGTTTTATTCCACGGAATATAATTACAGACTGAAATGGATTGCAAATATTTGTCGGAATGGCATAGGATTAGGTCGGATTAAAATCGCAGAATGATATGGAATGAAAATATTTGTCGGAATGGCATATGATTTTAGTGTGGATTCAAATCACGGAATGAAACGGAATATAAATATTTGTCAGAATAACATGGAATTAGGTCGGATTAAAATCGCAGAATGATACGGAATGAAAATATTTGTTAAAATGGCATATGATGAGTTCAGATTAAAACCACGGAATTAAAAAGAATAAAAATGTTTGTCGGATTGGCAGAGGATTTGTTCTGATTAAAATCCCGGAATGAAACGGAATTATATTATTAGTAGGAGTGGCAAAGGATTAATGTATGCCATTCCGACAAATATTTTTATTCCGTTTTAACCCGAACTAAACCTATGCCATTCCGATGAATAGTTTCGTTCCACCATTTTAATCCGAACTAATCCTATGCCAATCTGACAAATATTTTCCTTCCGTTATTTTAATCTGAACTTATCCCATGCTATTCCGACAAATATTTTCATTCCGTTTCTTTCCGTGGTCATAACCGGAACTGATCCCATGCCATTCCGACAAATATTTTCATTATGTTTCTTCCGTGATTTTAATCCGAACTAATCCTTTGCCACTCCTACTAATAATTTAATTCCGTTTCATTCCGTGATTTCATTTCGAACTAATCCTTTACCTTTTCTATTATTAATTTAATTCCATTTCATTCCGTGATTTTAATCCAGACTAATCATATGCCATTCCGACAAATATTTTCATTCCGTTTCGATCCGTGATTTTATTCCGAACTAATCCTATGCCATTCCCACAAATATTGTCATTCCTTTCCATTCTGTGATTTTAACGAACTAATTCCATGTTATTTCGTCAAATATTTTTATTCGATTTCATAGCGTGATTTTAATCCACACTAATCATATGCAATTCCGATAAATATTTTCATTTCGTGATTTTAATCCACACTCATTATATGCCATTTCGACAAATATTATCATTCCATTTCAGTCTGTGATTATATTCCGAACTAATCCTATGCCACTCCCACTAATAATTTCATTCCGTTTCATTCCGTCATTTCATCCGCACTAATCGTATGCCATTCCGATAAATACTTTCATTCCGTTTCATTCCGTGATTTTATTCCGAACTAATCCTTTGCCACTCCTACTAATAATATAATACCGTTTCATTCCGGGAATTTAATCAGAACGAATCCTCTGCCATGCAGACAAATATTTTTATTCTGTTAATCTGTACTAATACTGTGCCATTCCGATAAATATTTTCCTTCCGTTTCATTCTGTTATATTAATCTGAACTAATCCCATGCTATTTCGACAAATATTATAATTACGTTTCATTCCGTGATTTTAATCTGAACTGATCCCATGATATTCCGACGAATATTTTCATCCGTTTCATTCCGTGATTTAATCCGAACTAATCCTTTGCCATTGCGACAAATATTTTCATTCCATTTCATTCCACCATTTTAATCCGAACTAATCCCATGCTATTGCGACAAATATTTTCATTCCGTTTAATTCCGTGAATATTGTCCGCAATAATCCTATGGCATTCGGACAAATATATTTATTCCGTTTCATTCCGTGATTTAATCCGCCCTACTCGTATGCCTTTCCGATAAATATTTTAATTCCTTTTTATTGCGTGATTTTATGCCGAACTAATCCTTGGCCCCTCCTACTAATAATATAATTCTGTTTTATTCCGTGATTTTAATCCACACAAATCATATGCCGTTCCGACAAATATTTTCATTTCGTGTCATTCAGTGATTTTAATCCGAACTAATTCCATGTTATTCCGACAAATATTTTTATTCCATTTCATTCCGTGATTTTAATCCACCAAAATCATATGCCATTCCGAAAAATATTTTCATTCCATGTCATTCCGCGATTTTAATCCACACTCATCATTTGCCATTTCGACCAATATTTTCATTCCGTTTCATTTCGTGATTTTAATCCGATCTAATCCTATGCCATTCCGACAAATGTTTTCAATCCATTTCAGTCTGTGATTATATTCCGAACTAATCCTATGTCACTCCTACTAATAATTTCATTCCGTTTCATTCCGTGATTCTATTCCGAACTAATCCTTTACCACTCCTACTAATAATTTAATTCCATTTCATTCCGTGACTTCAATACACACTAATCATATGCAATTCCGACAAATATTTTCATTCCGTGTTGTTACGTCTCCGTAACTGGCGCGATTACCCTTTTTTTGTATGCTTTCAGTAATCCGAAAATGTTCGTAATTGTATATCGGTATCGGACAAACGAGTCCCTTTTTTTAATATAGCGTTGAGATCACGTAGAAGCAGCATGTTAGATCGTAACCGGTTCAAATGATACATTCTTTTAACTTTTATTAGCCATAAATCAGAAGATGGCTCGCGTTGCCTAAGCCGAAAAACTTTTCTTATAACTATCAAGTTACTTTTTTTTATTTTTCTAAGAATAAAAGAGAAAACGGGTAGGTTCTAAACGGCTATCTACTACACCGTTTCTTATAACAATAATGTAAAAGCATTAGTTAATGCGTGCTTCCTCCTTGGCCTATTTCCAAATCCTGACCAACACACAAATCCACCACTTTCAAAATAGAAGGGGAATAGAAAGCTGCCTCCTTTCTTTTGTGGCATAGCGGGTAAGCCTGCGAAACCACAGCTCCTTCTTACCTACCTATTGCGCACAGCCCACTGAGACGAAGTCGCCCCTCTCACGCGACTAATATTGCTAATATTATCATTTTTTTCCCTAAATAACTGATCTTTTTTAATTCTAAAAATAGAGACAATATAAATATATATTTAGTATTAAAGATGCATTCTTAGGGAAATACCTTCCTCACATTCGATGTTCCAAAGATTTTTAGCAGAGCGTTAACTGTGTAACGGAAAAGCTGAGTTTTACTCCTTAAAGCCTAAAATAACAGCATTCCGTTATGCCCTAAGCTCCGGCACCGGTAGTCCTGATTAGAATAACATATAATTATATATCTAGGGAGTTTTCAGGACTAGCGGGCTGGAGAGGCTCGGAGAGCTGGCAACGTCGCGACCCTACAGGTGTGACATGGAAAAACCGGCGAGAAAGATGAGACCTCGACAACTTGCGGCGATAACCGGTTGATCTAAACGCGGAGAATTCTTTTTTATTTGTTATATCCGGTTTTACAGAATTCGGTGTGTGTGTGTGAGTGACGGACGGACGTCCATAATCTCGAGGCGTCCAAATCATATTAGGTGGACAGCCTATTTCGGTAAATTGTACACGGACCCAACAATTAGTCAGGCCCCAAGGACTGTATTGGTGTATTGGAGCGATTCGTCACCTTTTTTTGTAAGTACCAGTTTACTCTGGTCCCTTTTTCTCTGGTTATAATAAAATTTAAATCAACGCGATTGTTTCCGATATTTTTATTCAATTTTACGTTCCCTCCGTCTTCTTTCTCGCGTTTGTCCAAATTGTGCTCCCTTCCAGGTCAGCACTTTGTAACTGTCGGCGCGAGATCGACTTCTTTTGGAGTTGGACGTATAGACGTCTCATTAAAACTAATACTAAATCTAAAAGACAGTTACAAATTGACGCCCGAATTGAAATTACCCTACTAAACTAATTTTAATTTTGGAGTAAAATTGTGTATCGTTAAATGGGTTCGGTGCAAAGGTTGACACCTGAGAAACATTGACTCATCTAGTCAATGTTAAAATTGAATAGTTTCACCTTTCTATGTGTGTTAAAGTAAAGTTGACTCGTGGGTCAATGGGTGAAACTAAGTAGAAAAAGAAAAATAAAAGAAATACATTGTCTGTCTAAAGTGACTGAGGAAAATGCATGGTTGTCATGAAAGTATTAATTAAGTCGAGGCGACTATATATTAATAAATTGTTCGACTATATTTATATAATTAATAAAGTCGACAGATAACCTGTAAAGTCGATTACAAATTGGAGAAAATTAAATAGAGTCGACAATTAGTGTTGAATAAACGTTTAAAAGTGAAAAAGTGACATTAGTTGGTTATTGTGGCTTGACGTTTAAAGAAAATTTATATAATTATGAACGTTATTAGTTCTAGATTAGTAAAATAATATATAAAGATATTCAAAATAAAATTAGAAATATTTGTAATACCAGAAAAAGTTTGATCAGTGAAAGTAACGGTTAAATTTTTTTTTGAAAGGTAGAGCTTGCTAATAGAAAGTAAACAATGACAGGCTTTACTTTGAAAATATAATAATAGATAGTGAAACAATAACACAGAAAAATTTAATATCGATATACGTTATATAGTTAGTAAGTGAACAAGAACAAATTTAAATTTGAAAATAATATGTGAATAGGTAATAATAAAAGAAATAAAGATTAAAGTAATATGTGTTATTAACATCTGACCAACAATATGATTGGATTAGTCGATTACTATTATATTACAAAAATAAATTAACGTCTTGATAAAGTATAATAGTCTTCTATATGTATAGATAAAAGAAGACTTAGTAAAATTAAAGTATAATAGACGTCTATTATACTTTAGGGGGGAGATCGTTCAAGTTTGGTGAACGAAATTGTTAGCCGACTCAATAGCCAACGGGAAAATGATAGTCGGCTAAATCGAACCCTCCGGAGCAGAGATCTGTGCGAAGTGGTCAGAAGATGGAACGTGACGTTTGCAGGACGCGAAGACCAGAGTATTAATGACTTCTTGACCCGAGTCCGGGAATGTAACAGAATGGCAGAAATCTCGGAAGAAGAGCTGCTATATGCTTTACCATACCTGCTAACAGGAGTCGCCCTGCAATGGTATAGGTTTTCCTACCACCACTGGCATACCTGGACACAGTTCTGTGAGGAAGCCCGCGACACGTATGGAGGTGATCAGAATTTGCAGTGCCAGCTTGAGATGGAGGTTCACACTAGGACTCAAGGTCCCGATGAATCAGTCCGGGAATACTTAATGTGCCTGCAATCATTATTGCATAGGCTAGTCCCGGAGCCGTCAGTCGAGGCGCAGCTGGACCGGCTACATCGAAATCTTCGGCCAGACATACAGATGGCGGTACAGCGAGACAGAGTCAGATCGTTTGGCGAACTCCTGCACCATGCAACGGAGGCCGAACGAATTATGAAATGTGGGCAGGCCTATAGACCTCCACCAGCACCAGAACAGTCGTTCTGTCCGGAAGTAGCCTATCGTGGGAAACCAAAGAAGAAAATAGGTTTCGCCGCAGTAGAGGTACCAAAGACCAAATCGTCTTCAATAGCGGCCTTATCCGAGTCGGACGTACAGGAAATGGTGAAGGACACCTGTACCAAACTCATCGGGTCAATGGAAAATAGATTGGCGACTACGGTGAGGGACATAAAGGAGGTAGTAACGTCACTTCAACGAGAGAGGTCGGCAACCAGGGTGGCCGAGGACAGACGTCCATATTATGGGAATGCCGGCCAATGGACATCCCCGCCGAGCCAAAAAGCTCCTAAATGGAGGAAGAAACCAGGGCAGGCATCTCGGGGTGCCCAACTGATGATAAAGGAAAATTCCAAGGCTCAGCAAATAAAACTCCGCCCGGAGCCAAGAAGATGGATAATCCAAACGCCGGAGTTTCCGGATTAAAATGTTTTCGGTGTGGTCTCTTGGGATACAAGAGCTATAATTGCCCTCGATGCCGGGAAAACGAGATCAGGGATGCGTAGGAGAGGTCGCACCTATCCCTGGTTCTCGAATACAGACCTCCTCACCATTAGACCGAGCAGCCGCTCAATACCCGTCAGAAGTGCACATGGCGACGGAAGAAGGCAGTACTCGATGGTGGGTAACTGGGACTGTCCATGGTCACAGACTGAAAGCTCTGTTTGATCCAGGAGCGGCTCGTACGGTAATCGGGCGTATCGCACATCGACTCGCCCATAATGTTGGTCTCCACATAGAACCATATCGAGGTAGTGACGCTAAAGTCGCTGATGGAAGAACTGTGTCGATCACCGGCCAAATTCGACTACGATTTAGGATTGGCAACCAGGAGAAATGGCTGACTGCCTTACTAATACCAGATTTGGAGGCTGAATGTTTGCTAGGCGCCGACTTCATCAGGGAATTCAACGCAATCCTTCATCCTCGGCAGAATTACATTACACTGAATGGAGATGTACATAGAATTCCAGTAGAGGTCGCTATGGTTTCCCTTCCTCTTGAAGAGAGCCACGAGACATCGGGTCTACGGAAGTTGACGGACGAGCAACAAAGACGTCTCCAGAGAGTAGTTCAATCGGTTATTCCTAAGGATACGCCTCACATAGGATGTACTCACTTAGTCGAGCACGTGATAGATGTAGGTTGTGCCCGACCAATTAAACAACGATATTATCCGGTCTCGAAGAAAATTGAGGAAGACATGCACCAACAGGTTCAACATATGTTAGATGAGGGCATTATTGAACCATCTTCAAGTCCATGGTCGAGTCCTGTCGTCATGGTGAAGAAGTCGGACGGTAGTTGGCGATTTTGCGTCGACTATCGTAAGGTAAATACCGTCTCGAGGCCAGACGCCTACCCTCTACCCTACATGGATTCCATTTTGCGGAAATTACAGGGCGCTAAGTATATTACAACCCTGGATTTAGGGAGCGCCTATCATCAAATTCCGATGGATAGACGATCCAAACCAATCACGGCATTCACAGTGCCCGGAAAAGGATTATTCCAGTTCCGTAGAATGCCCTTTGGATTGAATGGAGCCCCCGCTACTTTTCAGCGGATGATTGATTCTCTGATTGGGCCCGAGTTGGAGCCCTACGCCTTCTCATATTTAGACGACATTATAATTGTCACTGAGTCGTTTGAGGAGCACCTTAAGTGGGTAGAGTATGTCCTAAACAAAATTAAAGACGCAGGACTAACTATAAATTTGGAAAAGAGCGTCTTTGGTAAGGAAGAAGTTAGATATTTAGGCGTCTTAGTCAATAAAAATGGTTTCCGACCCGATCCTGAGAAGATTAGACCGATTGTAGAGTATCCAGCGCCGAAGAATTTAAAGCAATTAAGGAGATTCATCGGTATGACGTCATGGTACCGGAAGTTTATGGGTGACTTTGCCACTATTGCAGAGCCACTCACTCAATTAACACGGAAGGACCAGCCCTACATCTGGGGAGAGGCGCAACAAGAAGCTTTTGAACGACTCAAATATTTGTTGAGTACAGCACCTATTCTTCACCGGCCTGACTTCTCAAAAGAATATATTTTGGAGACCGACGCTAGTGATACGGGTCTCGGAGTTGTGTTGAGTCAACAGTTCGACGAAGACAGACGGGTTCTCGCGTTTGCAAGTCGAACATTAACCCCGGCCGAGCGAAACTATTCAGTTTCAGAACGAGAATGTTTGGCTGCTCTATGGGCCATACGTAAATTCCGAAAGTACGTTGAGGGCTATCATTTTATGATAATCATAGACCATAAGAGTCTCGAATGGCTCGGTGATTTACGAACCCCCAACGGTAGACTAGCTCGATGGTCTCTAGAATTGCAGGGTTATCAATATAACGTGAAACACCGGAAGGGTTCCCTGCATCACGTACCAGACGCGCTGTCGCGCATGTACGAGACGGACGATGGAGTCCAAATTAGTTCAATGCAAGAGACTCCCAAGGTCTTGGACGAATGGTATCTGGAGAAACGTCGACAACTCGAAGAGGATCCATACAAATTTCCCTACTGAAAACTCGTTGGTGGTCAACTATATATCTACCGTCCAGATCCCATATTAGATACGTTGATGGACGACGAGAATGCGTAGAAGTTAGTCGTCCCAGAAGAAAATAGGCAGGCGATTTTACAGGAGAGTCACGACGTACCTACTGCTGGTCACCTCGGCAACCGTAAAACTTATGACCGGGTTGCTCGGTATTATTTCTGGCCGACTATGAGGACAGATGTTGTAAAATACGTACGGAGATGTTCTGTGTGTCAGCGAATGAAAATTCCTCCGGTAGCTCCAGCAGGGTTAATGGGTCGTCGACCAATTCCGGGACCATGGAAAATTGTTACCGCGGATGCCATGGGTCCGTTTCCTAAAAGCTCTCAAGGTCGAGAATTTTTATTAGACTTCCAAGATGTCTTTACACGCTGGATAGAATGCGTACCTGTTAGAAAAGTGAACGCGGTCTCTGTAATTAAGGCGTTTAATGAAAGAATCGTTTTTCGCTTCGGAACGCCAGAGGTCATCCACACAGGTAATGGAAAAGCCTTCCACATTTACTTACTCGATAGGTAATTAAGAGAGCGAGGAATTAAGCCCTCGATGAGTCCTCCTTATCACCCTCAGGCCAATCCAGTCGAAAGGACTAATAGGACTTTAAAAGAGATGATTATATCCTTTGTCGAGGAGAATCATCGTCAATGGGGCAAATATATTTTGGAATTTGCCTTTGCCTACAACTCAGCGATTCACGACTCTATGCAAGAGAGTCCGGCGATGATGAATTATGGACGTCAATTGGTTCCGCCGGACCATTCAAAACGTCATTTGGACCAAGCGGACGAGCAAGTCCAAGAAGAGCAGGCTGTTCAAGATTGGATGACACGATTGAGAGCCTTGAGATCCCTACATCAAGAGGTAACTCGTAAGGTGGAAGCTGCTCAAGAACGTCAAGCGCACTATTATGATGCGAGAAGACGAGTCGTCCAATTTAATCCCGGGGACGCTGTTCTTAAAAGAAACTATGTTTTATCATCGGCAGCCCAAGGATTTGCTGCAAAATTGGCTCCTAAATTTGTAGGACCGTATACAATTTCCAAACGATTAGGATCCAATGTTTATGAATTAAGAGATGGATCCGGGAAAAGTATCGGTAAATGCCATGTAAATCAACTGAAGCCGTACCATGAAGAAGAAGATCCATCATTAGAAGATTCAACGCTTATTGAAAAAGATTCGATGAATCTAGCAGAAGAAGAAGACATCGATCAACAATCAACATTGCTTGAACCTGAACAAGAAGTGGTAGATAAGTCCCCACTGATTGTACACGCGGACGTGCATAGGAAAGACGAGGTCGAGCGTCGACCACGGGGTCGGCCTAGAAAAGCGAAGATAGGCGACACGAATGGCGACAGTGTCGGTAGGTTAGGTAGACGGCCGGCGCACTCAGGTACGGTTAGCGGAGCAAACGTGGAGGTCTCTATTAGTCCGTCCAGTCGAGTCAATACGCCTAATCCCGCGAAAAAGCGCCCTCGTGGGCGTCCGAGAAAGAATAAACGACCAATAGTTTCTATTCGCGTTCCCTTCCATAAATATGGCACACGTAGCCGACGTTAGCCTGAATGCATGCTCCTCGTGAAGTTCGAATCGGTCCTAAATAATTATAATTCAAATACTCATATTTTGCATGTAAAAGGAATCATCTTTCATTGGCACGCTCATTTCATTAATATAGGTCATGGCAGACAATCTACGGCTCCTGGAAGAGGAGCTTAGGGGAATGAAGCGGGCACTCATAGAGCAGAGCCGCGCCACAAAGATGGAGGAGTTCATGGAGCAGCTCCAAATCTTCGAGGAGTTCCCTGTTTCGGGAGCCACCAAAGAAGAGTTGGAGGGGGCTGTTCAAGAGGCTACTGATGCTAGGAAAAAGATAACTAATTTTAAATATAATTTTTCTTTTATACCTGAGCTTAGAGGCCTAGTGACAGAGCTGGTACCCGGATCGGATAGTCAGCGTCTGGGCGGGGGGTGTAACGGAAAAGCTGAGTTTTACTCCTTAAAGCCTAAAATAACAGCATTCCGTTATGCCCTAAGCTCCGGCAACGGTAGTCCTGATTAGAATAACATATAGTTATATATCTAGGGAGTTTTCAGGATTAGCGGGCTGGAGAGGCTCGGAGAGCTGGCAACGTCGCGACCCTACAGGTGTGACATGGAAAAACCGGCGAGAAAGATGAGACCTCGACAACTTGCGGCGATAACCGGTTGATCTAAACGCGGAGAATTCTTTTTTATTTGTTATATCCGGTTTTACAGAATTCGGTGTGTGTGTGTGTGTGTGTGAGTGACGGACGGACGTCCATAATCTCGAGGCGTCCAAATCATATTAGGTGGACAGCCTATTTCGGTAAATTGTACACGGACCCAACAATTAGTCAGGCCCCAAGGACTGTATTGGTGTATTGGAGCGATTCGTCACCTTTTTTTGTAAGTACCAGTTTACTCTGGTCCCTTTTTTTCAGGTTATAATAAAATTTAAATCAACGCGATTGTTTCCGATATTTTTATTCAATTTTACGTTCCCTCCGTCTTCCTTCTCGCGTTTGTCCAAATTGTGCTCCCTTCCAGGTCAGCACTTTGTAACTGTCGGCGCGAGACCGACTTCTTTTGGAGTTGGACGTATAGACGTCTCATTAAAACTAATACAAAATCTAAAGGACAGTTACAACTAAATGAACAATGTAATTGATTAGTTTTATAATCTTTTGTTTTCTCATTTTCGCGAGTTCTAAAACAAAAAAATGAATATCTAAAAAGAAACAAATATTTTTCAGTCAAACGCCGTCGAGCAGGACAAAAGTTTCAGCGCCCAAACTTGCCAAAGGTCGTTCACCTTATCCTGGAAGAAAATGAGCGACAGACTACTAAGGAATTTTTCCCCATAATAGAACCTCCCTTATCCTTCTTTCCCCTCATCCAACAACACCACTTTGAACACCTAAAAAAATGTTATCAAACCAGCAATAAATTAATTAATTTCAACCACATAAAATGTTTCCTTATTGTACCCTTATTCCCGACTTTTCTGTGTCATCAGTAGCCCCCACTCATCTAAAGAACCCAGTAATTCTACTGAGTTACACGCCCTTGTTGCAATTCGGTGACAGCGCAATTGAGTGGTAACCTAATTACACATGGAGAGTCATATGGCAGTCTGTCGATCAGTCCCTCGGCGGCAATAAAATAGAAATAATTAAATAAAAAAAAAAATATATATATATAATAAATATAAAATATAATAATAATTAATCGTAACATCAAAAACGTTTCCATTACTAAATGAACAATTTTAATACTAAATTACCTACTTACAAAAAAAAAACATACGATATAATAATACTTAGGAGCATCCCCACATTTTTCATATACACATAAACTCATCATACAAACCAGTTTTTTAAATTGTTGTTCATAATTTATTATGGACAATAATTAAAAATTGGACAATTCTTCGTTTGATAATTTCCTCGGAGTCATTGCAAACGAAAGAATTTAAAATCACAAAAACACTTCACAAATAACCACTTTTCAATTATTGTTCATTACTGACAATAATTAAAAATTGGACAATTCTTCGTTTGATAATTTCCTCGGAGTAATTGCAAACGAAAGAATTAATAATCACGAAACACTTCACAAATAACCACTTTTCAATTATTGTTCATTACTGACAATAATTAAAAATTGGACAATTCTTCGTTTGAGAATTTCCTCGGAGTCATTGCAAACGAAAGAATTAAATGCACATAAATAAAAAACACACATCACACACTCATATTAACATAACAATTATTATATTGCCATTTTGTTTAGTTAATCATTATTTTTTATCATATTTCTATTATATATTTTTTTTATTTTATCTCTCATTCTATATAAAACACGTACAATTATTAAAAAAAATAAAAATTTATTTTATATTATTTTTTTTAGAAGACAACAACGGGACACTAACTAATTTCGATGACATCGAAGCTAAACGGAATATAGAAGATCGGGCAATAGATAAACTACGGAAACAAATTAAAACGGAAACAAATTAAAACGGAAAAAAAATTTGAAACTTAAATCTATTAAGGAAAAGCACCTTCGGAAAGCGGTCAATAAAAGGGAAAAATTATTAATAGAAATAAAGAAATTCGAACTTAGGCAAAAAACAACAATTAAGGTACAGCCTATTTTTAACACGCGAGACACAAATGAAGAAAACATTGAAATTATAATTTTAGATTAAGAAGAGAAAAAAATATACAATAAATAAAAATATATACTTATAAGCAGCAAACTTATTGTATGTTTTATACCGTTTAATCATCCTTTTCCGCATTCATTTCGTCGTGTGTGCGTATACATTAATACACGAAGTAACACACAGCATTTGTCCGAAAAACAGACATCTGAAGTCTTGGGTTCACTTAACAACCCACTAAAAAAACATAAAGATTCGAGTATAATTACTCCTATAAACAGTCCTTCCGACGATAACTGCAACAGCACCATACAAGATTCTGCCTTTTTCTCCGACGAAAATTTAACTTCAGATAGTTTGATCGATCCTTTTGCAAAACACGATCGATTAAATCGATCAACAGAATCTCTCTTTTCACTTGACACGTCCGAACTAAATAAAAATCCAAAACAACTTCAAGAAACGACAAACGACAACGTACGTTATCCATAGTATTGGTTGTATTGGGAATTATGTCTATTTCAATTATTGATGAGGTATTATTTCCGTTTTTCGTATTTGTGATACCCTCAGGTGATCCACTTGCTCTCTCGCTTTTCCACATAGTCTACACAGCCTCTTTTCCTCATCCAGCCAGTATTTATTGCCTCTTTCCTCATTCCCACACAGCCACCATGCAATCCTCTCCATCTTTTCCCCTTCTTTCCTTTTACACGTTTTTATATATTTTGGTACTCCTAGTACCCTCTCGTAGTTTCGACATTGTCTCGATCCTCGTTTTCGATTACTTGTTCTCTCCCCTCTCTTGCTCATATACCTCCACATGCCTATCCCTTAATATCTCCCATCTATTCTCTTCATATTCCCTCAAGGCTATTTCACTCATTCCTCCCTGCCACAAATAATTCCTTCTTTCCATACTTTCTCTTCCCCACTCTCTCATCTCCTTGTTCTTCTCGTCCCTTCTCCTCTCCTCCATACACTTCTTTCCGATTTCTCCCCCTCCCCGTTCTCTAACCTTTCTTCATACTTCCCTGCCCTCTATTATGTCTCCACCCATAACTTATTTCTCTTCAACTCCTCCCTGACTATGTATCCCGGTGTTGTTCTTTCCACTCCCATCACCCATTTAAGGTACTTTTCCTGCAAGGCCTCTACTTCTGGCCACCGTCTGTACCCCCATATTTCCACCCCGTAATATAATATCCCTTTCACTATGCTGTCGAACAGTTTCAACCTCCATTTCACATCCCCTTTGAATTTCTCCTCTAAGTAGCTCCAAACCCACCCCATAGCCACCCTCGCCCTTCTCAACCTTTCTCTTACATGTTCTTTTTCTCCCCCATACCTCGTGAGTGTATATACTAGATATTTATATTCTTTAACTTCCTCTATTCTTTGTTCCCCCCACCACCGAATCCTTTCTTTCTCTCTACCCCCTTTATTTCTGGATACCATAACCTTCGATTTCTCTACGCTCAAAGTCAGCCTTTTCTTCTCCACATATCTTTTTACTCCCCTAATCATGTCTCTCAGCCCTTCCTCCTCTTCCGCTATCACCACTACATCATCTGCATACTCCAATGTCCACACTTTATCCTTCCCTACCGTTACTCCTCCTCTTCCCTTTTTCACCTATTCCTCAATATCCGCTATATATATATTAAAAAGTGTCGGGCTTAAGGGGCAACCCTGCCTTACCCCTTTTTCTACCCAAAATTCTCTCGATACCTCCTCTCCTACCTTCACCACACACCTCCTTTCTTCGTATCTCCCTTACCCTGTCTATCATCGCTTCACTGACACCTCTTTTTCCCATCATTTCCCACAACTCCTCTCTGTCTAATTTATCGAAAGCTGCCCTCAAATCCATAAAGAATGCCCACACTTTCTTCTTATCCTTCAGTCTTTTACCTATTACATGCTTCAGAATCTTTACGTTCTCCATTGTCCTTCTTCCTATCCTAAATCCCGTCTGCGTCCTGCCCCATCCTCCACTCTCATCTAGCTCTTTTACTAACCTTTTATTCAGGATGCTTGCGTATATCTTGTATCCCGTATTTGTTAACGTCACTCCTCTGTAATTTTCCGTTGCATTTTTCCCCCTCTTTTCCAAATTGGGACCACCATTCCTACTCTCCATTTCTCTGGAAATCCCTCTCCTTCCCATATTCTTCTTAAGACCTTTTCTAACTTCTTGCCAATCTTCTCCCCTCCCCCTTTCCATCCCTCATTTCTGATTCCGTCTACTCCTGCCGCCTTTCCCTTTTTTAACCTCCTTATCTCGCTTTTTATCTCTTCCTCTCTTATTCCCTCATCTTTTTTTCTATCTACTACTTTCCTCCCTATTATTTTTCTATTTTGTACTTCAATTCCTCCTAATACCTCCACGAAATATCTTACCCATTCTTCCATCTTAATTTCCTGGCTCACTCCCTCTCTTCTCTTCCTTCCTTTATTTATAAACTTCCAAGCCTCCGTTTCTGTCTTAATCATTTCTACCTCTTTCTCTTCCCTTTTCTTATGGTCTCCTTCTTTCTTCTCGCATATCTCCCTGTACTCCCTCCTACATTTCAAGAATTCTTTCCATTCTTTTGCGTCCCGATTTTTCCTATATACTCTTCTCGCCTTTATCATCCCTTTCTTTTTTCTCTTTACACTCCTTGTCCCACCATGGACACCACCCTATCTCTTTTTTCTTCCCCCCTCTCTTATATACCGTTGCCTCCCTAATATTTCTTTCTAATTCCTCCCACTCCTCCGTTACCCCTTCCCTTTCCCACTTTATCTCTTCTATTTTTTTTTTAAACTCTCCAATCCCACTCTCCGACCAATCTTGTACCTTAACTTCATTTTTTACTCTTTCTTCATCACGTATGTCCCCGTTCCCCATATCTACTATTATTGGTTGATGATCCGACTCTACCCTACACCCAACCTCAAAATTCTCTATACCCTCCCATCCTTTCCAATTTACTATCCCAAAGTCTATCACTGACATCCCCCCTCCCTTCTCGTATGTCCACTCTCCATCTTTATCTCCCTCTTTCTCCCCATTCAGTACCCACCAACCTCTTTCTTCCATCAATTTGACGTTGAAGTCGATTCGGTTTTCAAAAGCCGCATAAAGACTGAACTGGTGGTAAATCTAAAATATTTGGATCCGCTAAAGTTTTTCGATGCCGCAAAGGAGAAAACCCTCAAAACTGTCAGTGCTGCGATCGCTGAGCATAATTGTGTAAAAGCGTGTACAGTGTTTTGTGGTGAGTTTGCACTCATCGATAAAGAGGAAGACAAATACTTTCAAAATAAATACGAACAATTGTGCGAGACTACCAATTTAAATGAGTGGTATGAGGAAAGAGTAAAGGCACCAATTCTTTCCTCGCTCGAAGAATTTGAGATGCGCGACTCTGGATGGGCGCTGACGAGAATTCACAACTTGCAAATTCAAATCTGCAAATATAAGCTCTCTTCCTGCGCTTAAAAATATAGAGAAAATATATCCGAAAGATGGCGTGCGAATGAACAGCTACATATTTACTATCAGTTTCGATCCCCGATCCATTTGGTGTTGCATCGAGCTTCTCACTAAACCATCTTTGTTTCTTAGTCTCGAAGATCGTTCTGCAACATCCTTGCCGCAGGCTTGTAAATAAGTGGTCAGATCCGATTTTTCTACACCTTATCACCACAGGAAAATACATTTCCACCTGCTTCAATGCAATGCAATGTGGGCAAGTAGATCATCTATGCAGACACCGAGTATTCCCGTGGAAATTCGAGTCGTTGTATGCTCCAAAATCAGTCTACGAACAGCATCAAATCTACAGCGCAAGATAGATTCTTCGAGAGGCTAACAATGTCAATGATATACAACATTTGTTTTTAATATAAGCCTTCGCATTTAGTAGATGGTATATTTAATTACGACTCATATCAATATTACTAAACTGCTCCAATATGAATACTCTTTTGTCAAAAAATCCATGCTGTTCGCCAAATGTCAATACTTTTTCGTAAAATGTCAACACTCTTTCTTTCGTAATATGTAAATCTTTTTATAAAATATCAATGCTCTTTCGTAATATGTTAATACTCTTTGTCGAATGTCAATGCTTTTTCATGAAATGTTAATACTTTTTCGTAAAATGTCAACACTCTTTCGTTCGTAATATGTCAATCCTTTTTTATAAAATGTCAATGCTCTTTCGTAATATATCAATCCTCTTTGTCGGATGTCAATGCTTTTTCATGAAATGTCAATACTTTTTTGCAAAATGTCAACTGCTCTTTCGTAATATGTCAATACTTTTTCATAAAATGTGAATGCTCCTTGCCGATTTGCGGGATGTTAATACTCTTTGTCGGATGTCAATGCTTTTTCGGAAAATGACCATGCTCTTCGCCAAGTGTTAATTAATTCTTTTTTTTTTGTAAATTATCAATGTTTTTTCATGAAATGTCAATACTTTTTGCAAAATGTCAATGCTCTTTCGTACTATGTCAATTATTTTTTGGAAAATGTGAATATTCCTTGCCGATTTGTGGAATGTCAATACTTTTACGTAAAATATCAACATTCTTTCGTAAAATGTCAATACCTTTACGAACATTTAATTAAAGCGTTTACTGCAAAATTAGTTTTCATATATTTATCCTTTTAAGTGTAAGAATGGTAAGATGACTGTATATGCATGTAAATACGTCACATTACAGCGGGGAAATGTAGATACAATTCTCATATGACACATGTGAGTGAGTGAGAGTGAGGCGAACTCTGTAGAACTATGATGTTAGTTAGGTATGGAATCGCATCTGGATAATGATTGAGAACAAATGTGTCCTGATTGTGCTCATGAGCAATTTCGTTTATTATATATTTACTATTTGATGATTGATATGGATGTTAGAAAGATTACGTATGCAAGCAAAATCTGGTAACCAAATTGCTCCACCGTAAATGTTTGATTCATTCTATTCAAATAAAGAGCATCGTGTACAGTGAAAGACTGGAAAGGAGTAGATATTAATAAAATACGGTGGCAATTTATTTTATGAAATTAAACTTATTTATTTATTTATTTACATTCTTTGATTGACATATTTCATTTATTTTCATATTTACACATATTCATCCATTTCCATAATTCTGCATTGGCCCCAGGGTAAAGTGTTGGTACAGTTGCGTGCTAAGTAACGTTTATCATCGTGCGGACTCAGCGTGATTTTCGATTCGCAGACAGTATACACGTTGTGATGTTTCACTCGAATCAGTTGCTGCTTGCGCTATTGTTCACATTTATTTTCTAGACAGTGTAGGTAGTCGTCAAAAGTGATGGTTTTCCTGACAACTACCTCTTTCACCCCTTTCGCTCTTTTCTTCTCACTCTCACCTAACACACGTATCGCATACATTTTTGACCTGAGTCCGACAAACTCGGTCACACTCATCCTTCATTAGTCCCAATACTTTTTTATTAACAAGAGGAATTCCATACACATTATTTTTCTCGTAATCACTTGTATCAAATCTATTTATGTCACCTTTCATACACTTATAAATATCGCTACATTTAAATTCATATATAAGACTATCGGTATCGGTATACAAAAAAAAAAAAAAAAAAAAAAAAACAGAAATGCCCCTTTTGGACTATTTCTTATGGAAATAGACCAAGCCACCGTCCACCGCATTTCTGCACACCAGTGATAACAACACAGATCTTACATCCAGACGAAATTACGTTAATAATCACATTCTTACATAATTGGCATTATGTTTAACACAAAACCAGACCGGGGATCTAGGAAATATGTTGTTGGGCCTACAGTTTTAAGTGGAATCCGAACCACTATTCGTCTCTTGGGCTTCCCGTCGTGTCTTTTTTCCGGGATTTTTGGTCGTGAATCTTCCCTTTTCTTTTTCTTTGTTTTGAGAGTTTTCTCCACACTTTTGTTGATATTTTTGCAGACATTTCAGAGTTTGAGGCTTGTTTGTTGTTATTCCGATTTCGTTTGGTTTGCTCGAGTCTTCTGCTCTTCGCTTAATCATACCTTACTTAATCGGATTCAGAGTCGATGAGGTTGCTGTTTTGCAAGTTTGCAAGATATGTTTCATGTTCGTCGTTTGATTCTTTCTCTTCGATGAGTTCCTTGGCCAAGGAGGTAAAGGAGTTCCACAATCTTCCGTCCCTCAGTATCTCTTTTAGGGTTACGGTTTCTATATTATGCTGGATTTTAAATCTTTGTCTAAGGTGGTCGTATTTTGGGCAGTCTTCTAGTAGGTGCTTGGCGTTGTCTTCTGCGCCGCAGGTGCACTCTACCGTTCCGTTTCCAGTATCGATTTCTATACCAACCTTATTTTTCCAGCTGTTAAATGTCCCGTGTCCCGTGATGAGTTGCGTTGTCCATCTGTTGGGCTTTATCCAGTGGTATTTCAATCTTTCACTTATTACTGGTAGACAGTCGAAAGTGGCCCTCCCCCTCTCCGTTTCTTGCCATTCAACTTGCCATATCTTAATCAGCTCCTCTTCGATCTGTTTGCTAGCCTCTTTTATGTCCGGGTTTTCATCCGGCTTATATTCGTAAGTACCAATGATGAAGTGGTTTCTTTTCCTGAGATGGTACTTGGCGACGTATCTTTTTATTTCGTGTTCTATTGGGAGTACTCCAGCAACTACTGGCATAGCCATCGTAGAGGTGGTTCTGAATGATTTGGTGGCTGCTATCAGGGCATATCTTTGCGCTGCTCTTATTTTGGCTTTGTCAGCCTTCAGCATTTTGTCCGTCCAACCAGATGCCGCATACGTTGCTATCGGGACAAATACCCCTCTATAGATCCTCATCATCGTCCCGAACCTGAGTCCCCAGTCTCTTCTTGCCACGGCACTCAACGTTCCAAATATGGTTCTCGTTTTATTTTCTATATGTCTGACGTGACCGTTTACCCCACGTATTTTCCCCTGGAGCTGTCCACTTCTTTTCTAAAATGATTTATTGCGTCTTCAGTCGATTTCCCTTTTCTGAAACCATATTGGGTTTCTTTTAGTTCACCAAGTAATAATTTGTCAAGTTTCGCGAGTATTAGTGTCTCCAACAACTTTCCCAGCACAGGTAGTAAGCATATTGGCCTGTAGGATTTTGGATCCGTAGGGTCCTTTTCCTTGCCTTTCTTGATAGTTACAACACGAGAGATCTTATATTCATTTGGGAAGATTCCTTGTTTCAGGCAGGCGTTAAACAGTTTCAGGATGTCCTGTTTTAGTACTTTCATCGCCTCTTTGATGATTTCAGGATTAAAGTTGTCGGGCCCTGGGGCTTTTTTCATCTTAATTCTGTTTATTGCCTGGTTTAGTTCAATTTCTGTAAATTCTTCCATGTCTCCTGTGGGAGGAGTTCTGGTGTTGTTTCTTATATCGCTTTGTTCTAGGTTGTCATTTTCACTCCTGTCATCCGGGAAAAGCTGCTCCAACATCTCTTTCGCTGTACTTTCCCAACTTGTCGTATATTCATTGTTGATTTTTATATTACTGGCTACTTCTTTAAGCTTGACTGTTTTTGACATCATTTTGTAGACAAAACTCCATGGGTTTTTATTGCCTTTGATCGTTACGTATTCTTGCCATTTCTCTTGTTTGGTCTGGTTTATTAGCTTTGTGTACTCTTTTCGCTTCACCCTGTATTGCCACAGGCGCTCCCGCCTCAGCTCCATGTCAGTCTCGTTTTGGTACTTTCTTCGTGCTCTGTTTGTCTGGCGTTTCATATCTGTTAGCGTATCATTCCACCATGGGACCGTCTTCCTCTTGAACCGCTTTCTAGGAGCCAGATCCATGCAGGCTATACTCAGTGTTTTATTGATGGCTTTAACCGTCTTGGTGATGTTGTCTCTAGAATCGAGTTTGTATTTTTGAGATTTTTCCCATTCACTTTTAAGCCTTCTGTTGAAAGCAACCCAGTCGGCACCGCCCAAGGCATACCCGCAACACGGTTCCTCGCTTCCCCAATATCTTATATTCCTGTTTGTAGGATTCTGCACTCTGAATGTTATGGGCAGGTGATCTCTGGAGATTCCCCAATCCTCCACGTTCCATTCTTTTATTTCAGTGACCTCTTTTGTTGTCAGAGTGATGTCGATATTGCCTGTTCCCTTTTCATCTCTCAGTGTGGGGCCACTACCGGGAGTGTTGGATATTACGAGGTCCCAGTTTTGGATAAATGCCTCGAGCAGTCTGCCGTTTCTGTCTATGGTTTTCGAACCCCAGAGGGGTGATTTTGCGTTTGAGTCAATGCTTAGGATCACTTTTTTGCCTTTTAGTAGGGTTAGTGCCCTATCTAGATGTTGTAAAAAGGGCTCTATTGGTTTGCTCAGCTGGAAGTATCCGCTGGCAACATATATACTTATATTTTTGTATTTGATCTCAGCAATGACGATGTGTGCGCTGCATAGATTAGTCAGCTGGGTCGCTTTGATGTCATTATTAATGATGGCAATTGCTGCCAATGGGTGCTCATCTTTGACTTGTACAACACTCGTTCCAAGGCCCAATCACATACCTTGTGCGAGGCAGTGCTTGCGTACGGTTCCTGTATTAACATCACATCAATATTTTTAGAGTCAGCCTGGTTCATAATCTCAGGCATGACTCTGATGCACCTTCTGCAGTTCAATTGGAGGATATTAATAGATGGTGGTTTAGTCGCCATAGTTTGTGGAGCTCACTAGCCTGTCATACGCCAGTATGTACGATGGGCATGTTTTATCATTCATTGAATGATTTGGATTTCTCTTTTGCTTAGAGCAGTTATAACATTTCTTTGTTTCAGGTTCTGCCTTTTTTGGGCAGTTTTGCCTGCTATGCCCTATTTCGGTGCAGTGCATGCACACATCCTGCGCCTGGCAGTGCTTAGAGACATGACCGAAGCCTTGGCACTTGAAGCACCTAGTGACCAGGATGAAATCCTGTACCTTACATGATGACCATCCGATGTACAGCCTCTGTTTTATCAGGATCTTTTTCCTGATTTCTGGGCTCACCTCTATCACCCAGTTACTTGTGGTGGAGTCTTTTTTCCCAGTTTTAAATTTTACCTGGAGATGTTCTTTGCAGTCATCTTGGCTAATCTCTAGATCGTTCTGGGTTATAATTGCCTTGAGCAGCGCTTCTTCATCCACTTCCCTTGGCATGTCATATACAATTAGCCTTGGCTGTTTTTTCTTTGGTTTTTCCGATGTAAAGTGCTTTGTTACGCTTTCGTTAGTGATTAGCTTCTTAAGGTCCTCTTCCGTTGGAGACTCCACTATGAGTCCAACTCTTGTCTTTCTGACGCTGTTAATTTGCACCTTTGCTTTTCGAGGGTCAAAGATCTTGTATAGAAGAAGTTTAGCTTTATCCTGATCCTTGCGATCCTTTGGCTTGAGGATTATTACTTTGTTGGCTCGTTTAATCGAGGTTTTTAGCTTTTGTGCTTTTGGTGCTACCAAGCGTCTTGCCATTGCAGCATATGATATCTGTTCTTGGTTGTTTCCTGGGTTTGTAGTCTGTTTCGGTCTGCTCTTTTCGTTTGTGTATGCGCCTTCCAATTTTGCATACTTTACGGTCAGCTGTGTGATTGTGTACATCAGCTGGTCAAGTGTTTGTTGAGCTTTGTGTTGAATATTTTCAGACTCTGTCTTGTTTATTAGAACTTGCAGTATTCCCTTTGCTGCATAAATTGCCTTTGGAATTTCCTCGATTTTGTGTACTTTTGCTTCTTCCTCTTCCTCATCGGAGGAGTCGTCCAAGCCATTATTTTTGTCCTCTTTTTCTTCTATTTTCTCCTTTTTTTCCCTCGTTTTATTTTCTTTCGTCATCATCGCTACTGCTGTCTGTGATGCGATTGGTGCTTCTTTGCCTTTTGAGATTGGGTTTTTCAATCTCCATTTCTGTATCGCTCAGGGAAGTCTCCTCTGGCTTCGGATCCTTCTTAGCTGTCACTTTTTCTTCAGTGCCAGCCGACCTTGGTATTCCAGTCTTTTTGTTGCTAATATCTTTTTTTCTGATGGTTGTTGCTTTGGCGGTTTTCTCTTCTTTTTCTTTTTTAAAGTAGTTGATGTCTAGCTTCTGCTCTTTTTCATTGTGTGTTTGTTTTGCGGTAAGTTTTTGGTTTTGGTTTTTTGCAGTTTGGTTATTCATAGTTGGTCCCACGAGTATTGCAGAGCCTCTTGCCCAGCCTAGGGAATTGCTTACTCAGAGTGCTCCCCCGGCCCCCTCTGAGGGGTGTCCGTTTTCGATACTACTACCCAAGTATCATGCATGCCCTTAGCACGGCCCAAAACACTATTGCATTCGGGTGTGTACAGCCTTAGTCTGTTCTCATCACCTTCTGCCATCCCGGCATGGTTGTACCTGCCGGGGCGAGATAGGGCCGTGGCTCTGTTTCAAACTCGCCTCGCCGGTGTTGCCAAAAGGATCATCAAGACTCTCAAGCCCCCCCCCCCACGTCAAGGTGGCTGCACCTGGGGGGGGGGGCGGTATCGGTATACAATAGTTTCGCGTTTTCCTTAAACGTAGATATTACGTAATCATAGTGAAATTCATATAATTTGGTTTTCGATATGTCTAAAATAGCCATACCGACATATATTGGCTTATCAATTACAACCTCCAACTTTTTTAACTCTATAGCGATCAAGTCTGTACCGAATATCACTATTCGATGAAAATTTGGTTTGGATATTAAAGCTTCCACACCGTATCTTCCTTCCCATTTAGATTTAATGCTTACATCAACGCGATTCCGTACATTTTCCATTGTCTTTCCGAATACTGCGTTATTCATCAATTTATAGAGATTTTTCGTAAAATCATTCGACGCGGCTGTACGCAATTCGGTATTTAAATCGATGTATGGTTTCAACCAAGGGGATCGTTGGAATTGCAGAATGCGATGTACCTCATTCACAACAATACCGTGGGCGATCGCCTGTTTCAAGTTCCGATAATGAATTACATATCTATGTTTGTCATTTAACGTAGCCAATAATTTAGTCTGTTTAGAAAAAGGTGGAACAGCTCTTTCGGGACATATTGGTAAATCTTTCTGCTCGTCATGGATAGCGTGCGGATAGGAAAGACTGACTTCGAGAATATAGCCGACGTCTGAGTCATCGGCAACATTTTCGAAATCGACATTGTCAACCCATTGGAAACCACCGGTTGGTAATGCTTGACACATTGCCCAACCATACAAATTATTAACATCAAAGTACATTAAATACTTTGACTCTTTTGACGGGTCATAATTAGGCATATACTTATTATTTGCCTTCGCGTATCTGTTTGAGCACTGTGAAAGATCCCCTCTTATCCCCCGCTCGATAAACATGACCATATCTATATCTTTTAACAATTCCAATTCCAGCTGTGTATGTAATAAGGCACAACTCCACGTATATCCCGGTAGAGTGAAGAAATGTGCTGGATCCAACGCGTGCGATTTTAATAGTGTTGTTCGAAAATTTTCAAATACATCTGCGAGCAATAAAATGTTCGTTTTTAAGTACAGATCCGAGTACACGCCCAACGTCTCACAATTAAACGTTTTCCATACATTCGTTGTATGCACATAATCATCAACACTCACTTCACAATCATTCAATTTATTGTAAAAATTACCGCGAGAAGGAAGGTATGGTTCGTCCAAGACGCTCATTTCATGTATATAATTGTAAGGGAAAACGCCCTTACGAGTTAATAAACGAAATTCATTTTCATTTTGAAAATGTGCTTTTAATATTCGTTTGCCATCATTCGATAAATACGATGCCAACTTCTCGAGGGAGCAGTTCAGAAATCTAAGGGAATCCAAAAATGTTAATCTAATTTTAGTGTCCTTGACAAATTTGAATATAGAAATATATTTTTCCATATTGCATGGAATCACTTTAACGTATCCTTCGAACGCGTTAGCAACGTCTCGTATCAGAAAATAAGCGTCGTAGCCGCTTAAATTATGGAATATTATCGGTATGTTAAAACTACATTTATATTTTAAATTGCAGCTGTTGTGAGCTGCGCCCCGAAATTGACCGGTCAGGTGATCATGGTCCCGGACTTTGGCATCGTTGGCGGTGAATGTATCGCCACAGATATGGCATGTGGTTGTCTTATGGAAAGCTGTCGAATCAGCCTCGCTCAAATGCATCGGTTTAACATCTTGCAAGACCTGAAAATGAAATCATTTAAATTTAATGACATTTTTCGACAGTATTAAGATTTTACGATTTATCTATTATAGTGTTTTAGCATTTGATGTGAATTTGAATATGTTTTATGAAAATTAAAACATTTTTAAATTTTCTAAACGGAATAAAAATATTGAATAAAATATGTATTAGAGTTTTATATGAGAAAATAACGGAAATCGTGCCTCATTAACTTCTAATGAAATCCCGTGTAGCTCCGCCGCAAACCAGGAAGCAGCGTCGGACCCCCGGTGACAGCGGTATATGGACATTGAAGGGTCATGGTTACAATGAAAATAGTAGCCTGCACAGTAAAGTAAATCTTATGCTCTTCGGAGGCTGATTTTGGAGCTGTCTCAGATTCCACTTTTCCGAGGAGGCATTCGGTGTCGGCATAAACGATGGAAGGCACTTGAATTGCACAATGGAAATTTTTAAATTTTAGTTTACCTGTTTGTTCAGGAAGCTTGACCGCACAATTATTTATTTTTCCACACTCGAGTTTATGTGTGGCGAGTTTTTCTTCATTGTGAAAATAGTGAAGACAGCGATTGCAGATATGTTTCTGTCCATGATGTTTACTACACTGTTTTCCTACTGATCGTGGTAAATTTTGTATCCAGCAGTAATGATAATTATTATTACGCCAGTAATGATAGTTGCAGTCTTTATCATCTTCATCGACTTCGTCTAACACAAAAGACGAAGAAGGTCGAACGGCTTCTTTTTGACTCTCTGTCACGAGAAGCAGGTTGACGTGACGACCTCTTTCACTTTTAGTCAAGTGCACGGGTAGCACTTTTTTCTTCTCGTCGGCAATGATAAACACATTCACCGAGATATTATTCAAATTCTCGAACTTCGTTACGTCCTTTAGCGCCACCCGAAAATTTATTCCGTCAAAGTTGAGGTGTAGTTTGTAGTCCGGGTATGAATATAATTGTTCGGAATTTTTTCTAACGGGAAATAATGCGGAAATTATTGCCCGGGCGAAGCAATCGTTATAAAACGACTTCACATTTATTACGGCCTGTTTATTCTTAACCCAAAGCGGCAAATCGATGTATGAACCGGCACGCATCGGGTTATATTTGCAGATTTGAATTTGCAAGTTGTGATTTCCCGTCAGCGCCCATCCAGAGTCGCGCATCTCAAATTCTTCGAGCGAGGAAAGAATTGGTTCCTGTACTCTTTCCTCATACCACTCATTTAAATTGGTAGTCTCGCACAATTGTTCGTATTTATTTTGAAAGTATATGTCTTCCTCTTTATCGATGAGTGCAAACTCACCACAAAACACTATACACGCTTTTACACAATTATGCTCCGCGATCGCAGCACTGACAGTTTTGAGGGTTTTCTCCTTTGCGGCAGCGAAAAACTTTAGCGGATCCAAATATTTTAGATTTACCACCAGTTCAGTCTTTATGCGGTTTTTGAAAACCGAATCGACTTCAACGTGACTAATGTCACCTCGCGATCCTCGTCCTTCCCTGGCGAAGAGTCTCTTTTTTGCCTTCTCCTGTAAGGTGATTACGCGACTGATAGCAGATTCCACATGCCGTTTACTTCCAACATCTATCTTTGTAAGTAGTTGCCCTCGCATACCCGCGACAGCGTCATCGCACTGGGCAAGAAACTCGTAAAAGTCATTCGTTGACGCGTCATCTTCGAGAGTGCGATACTTGTTTTTCACCACCTTCTCTAGGGTCAAGATAATTTTCTTTGTCGCTTCCATTTTCTCTTTTTTTTTTAAACGTCTGCACAATTACAAGAGGAGATGAGACAACACCGGTTACTCGAGGAAAACAGTTAAAATATATGCATTTGACAAATTTTTATATCTCTACTCCTGGGACTATTTGCCTATATTAAGTAGGCGGGGTTATCCAATTTCGGTGGAGTGGGAAAATTTGTTAGATGATTTTCATGGAAATGAGTTGACACTCATATTCATATGCTTATGAAAGAAGTGATATATCGTACACGTAGAAACTCAGGAAAGGGCTGGTGACCGAAAAAAAAAGAAACGCGTTGAAACTTGCATGCTGGCATTTAACATTTGGGAAAAGTCGAGGCGACTTGTAACGGAACTTCCAGATTAAGAACGTATCCGATAGACATAGAAAGAAATAGTAGCTATGGGCTTCAGAGGTGGAAAGAGATAGTGAATAAGTCCAGCTATAAAGGGAAAACGTGTTTGAACGCGAAAAGAAGTAAAACAGTCAAACATTTTAAATAATGTTATAATGGAAAGTAAAAGGAATAAAACAGTTACAACTAGAAATACATGTACAATTATGTATACAAAGTGTGAAAAAAAAATTAATAATAATTATTAGAATGCAAAGGCAGCGTAAAGTGTAAAATAATACCTAATTGCTTATAAATATTAGTTCAATTAAATCGTTGGGGTATTAATATTACATGAATAGTATTGTAAGATGTAAAGAGAAATAGAAATTATTTTTTTAAACAGATAACACTAATACGAGATAAATACTAAATGGCTGGTACAATATTGTTTTAAAAAGTAGAAATGGTTGAATAGATAAAAGAAGTATAATTAATACCAATGAATAAATTAATAATACGTGGGAAAAAGAAATGTAAAGAAAAAAGGGTGATACTTTGTAACTAATTGTTTACAGAGATAAATAAAGTAAATAAATGATGGATTATGTGAAAGAATATAATATTATTTACAATTAATATAAGACGTAAGAAAGACAAAGAATAATTATTTATAAATAATTGTTTATATAGAAAGGAGTACTTCGTTAAACATTTCAAAGTAAGCATATACATATTCTATATGTTTTACACCCCCCCCCCGCCCCTCCTTTACCCGTTAACATTTAACTCTTTCACCCCGTGACTTTCATATCACCACCCGGGAGCCCCCCCCCCCCTCCATGAGCCTTTATTCCCCTCACCATTATCTCTCCTGTTACCCTGCCTCATTACACCTACCGGAGATCTTCTTATCACTATTCGCGAATTCCCCCACCTCTCACCCTCAATACTTGACCTCTTCAACCTCTGCAAGCTCCTCCCACCAGCATCTAACCACAGCAAGTTCCTCCCCCTTCCAAAAATTCTCTTATCGTCCACCTTTTTCCACCTACCCCCACCCAACCCGCGAGCATCTTACCCCATTACTCTAAAATCTTCCACCCCCCAGCGAGTCTTTACCCCTTTCTCCTCGCGATTTTCTTCACATGCACCTTCACCTCATCTACGTGAATTGATTCCTTTCACCTCTGTTGGGTCACTCCACCATTATCTCACAACAGCGAGTTCTCTCGCTTTCTACCACTTTCCAATCTGCATGTGTGTGTATGTGCGCGTGTGTAGCACGCGTAAGGCCGATGGGACACACGGACATGCACTAACACATTTACCAGGCCGTTTGCCCATAGAACACCTACTACAATGAATATGAGAAAAATAAAATTGAAAATTGAAAATTTAGTGATGACGAAAATAAAAATAATGAATATAATGAAAATGAATATAATGAAAATAACGAATATACTGAAAATGAAAATAATAAATATAATGAAAATGAAAATTATGAATGCAATGAAAATGAAAATGAATATAATGAAAATGAAAATGAATATAATAAAAATGAAAATGAAAATGAAAATGAATATAATGAAAATGAAAATAATGAAGATAATGAAAATAATGAATATAATAAAAATTATGGATCCTGCGAATATGAATCATACGAATTTAATGAATATAATGAACATGACGGTAATGAAACCGATAGATATTATGAAATTGAAAATAAAATAAAATACACAGATCAAGACTCGATAGACAGGTCTGTCAGTTCTTATAAAAAGAGAACAATAAACTGGGATAAAAACCTTGTAGGTAAATCCCCTTAATTACAAAAAAATTCGACAAATAATATTTCTCAAATTAAAAAAGACAAGACATCGAACAATTTAATAAAAACCAGAGAAACCAACTACAACGAAAAAGATATATGTTTGACATATACGGAGTTCTTAAAAGAAAAACAAATACTAGGGGCAATGGCACCCAAAGCAACAGACATAGAAAAATTCATCCAAAATTATATCAGATACTCCTAAACAAGCAATGGAGAAAATAGCAATGGATATAGTAATTCCAAATAACAAAATAGAAGACGGCTATGAAAATATACTAACTATTCAAGATAACTTGACGAAATATTTGATAGCGATTCCACTAAGAAAAGCAACATCTTCAGATATCGCCGAAGCATTAGTAAAACGGTTAATTTGTACGTTTGGTTCACAAAAAAAAAATACTAACTGATCAAGGCAAACATTTCTTAAACAAAGTTATGAAACAAATAGAAAAAATTTTTAACATCAAACATATCAAAACAACAGCATTTCATCCACAATCTAATGGGTCACTCGAACGTTCACACCACGTAATCAAAGAATACATTAAACATTTTTCAAATAAATACACCGATTGGGATAAATGGTTAGAACTCGCAGCTTTCTCGTACAATACTGGTATTCATGAAGGAACAAAATATACCCCATTTGAACTAATGTTTGGAAGAATAGCCAAATTACCGTCTAAAAAAGCTATAAAAGATACTACCCAAATAACATACAGCGACTACATTCAACAGTTAACTACCAAATTATATGACACACAAGAACACGCAAGAAAAACCAAATATCTGCAAAAACAAAATCAAAATATTATTATGACAGAAAAATAAATCCACTAAAATTGGAAATAGGAAATTTAGTATTTTTACAAAAAAATCATAAAACCAGTAAACTAGATGATGAATATCAAGGTCCTTTCGAAGTTTTACAAGTGTTTGAAAATGAAAACGTTAACATTAAAATAAAAAATGAGGAAAGAATAGTACACTCAAATAGGCTTAAAATTTCCAAAATAAGAAGTAATAAATAGACAAATTATCCACATTTTTGTTCATGACATAAGACAATAAATAAATAATAATCTTCTCCAAACAGAGAAAAGAAAACAAGCAAGCAAAATTAGCAAACCTCAAGAATAAACTGCAAAATAAATACGACAGTGGATTATATGAATATATTGTTGATCTTGACATATTCAATGTGTGCAACCGCATTCATAGCATTTTATCGTGGAAGCGAAAAACACTAAAACAAGAGATGAACCTTACATTCTTTCACATATTTTTCTTAAATAGTTTTTTTTTCCTATAACAAAATTGTGCAAAGACAATAAAATTTTCTATGAAATTATATTTTCCTTTAACAAGCAATAATTCAAGACAAAATACAATGTTTTTGTTATAACAATTTTTATTTTTTTCATAAAATAAAGAAACAATATTTATTTAGTCGCGGAAGTACTTCCAAATAGAAAGGAATAATTAAAAAAAGTGAATATACATACATAAAAATAATTATTGAAACGAATTCGCATGTGCATGCAAGAAAATTAACGAATTAACTACATTTTGTAACGCAGAAATAAAAAAAAAACAACAAAAAGAAAATACGAAATAATTATCAAAAATATACCAAATGGCAAAACAAAAACAAAAGAGAATAAAAAAAAACGAAAAGAATAATGAATTCAAGCTGGGGAAATGCGAGATTGTTAATTTCCAAAGAATCTTTTTTTTTAAGTAAACGATATTTTGCCGTTAAGTTAGCCTTGCCACAAAATATTGGAGTGCATATATCACATACTAGACAGTGCAAAAATGACAATAAAACACTCGCCGTTAAGTTAGCCTTGCCACAATATGGTGGAGAGCTGTAACGATACGGTTTTCGGTGCGGTCGTAAGGAGGCCGTGGACACGACTGCTAAGACAGACGTGGGGCACGGGATCGGGAACAGGAAGGGTAGTCGTCCTGATCGAGCTCGCTGGGCCAATAAAGCCTCGGCGAGACGTTCAGGTCGTTTTCCGGGAGCGGAAGTCTCGAAGCGTCCAACAACGCGGTCGATCCTGCCGGTTCCACGGCAACGACGACTCTGCTTTCCTTGCGCCTCAGCACCGCCTTTATACTCGAGGTGGGGCATTTCCACTGCGCGAACGCTGGTAGATGCTCCCCCCACGTTGCAGTGGCTCGTAGACACCTGGAGTCAGCGCTACGCACTAGCGCAGGATACCACGGCCACAGCGGGGCGTGACGTAATCGGCAACGAGGGTGGAGCGCAACGTCTCTCTCGTTGCAGAGCGAGAAGTCATGCACTTGGAAAATTGACAAATGTCGAATTTGTGTTGTATGAAAATCATTTATCTTAAGTTTTTAACAAATTTCAAAAAGTATTAACACAATAATCATTATGATCTAAATTTTTTTTTGGTCGCGTAAAATACACCCTTTTTTTTAACCTTCCTAATTTTTATCATGCACAATTTAAAAATTATTTTTGGTCTTTACTTCCGGATTCCTTTTTGAGACTAAGATTAAGCCAACGATTTAACCACTACAATAGTCCATATATATATATATATATATATATGACAGGAAAGAGAAGAAATCTGCCGGCTATGGCGATGTTAGAAATATTCAACCTCACATTATCAAAACGCTGCGAAAATTGTTTACCCTCCGAAATGTCTTTTCTACATACGTCAATCGTTAAGAATAGTCATACCGTATACACAGCGATAACACATATATATCATAGAAAGCGTAGATATAGTAACAATTCGTGTATATACTCTTCAAGAAGAACCATCATGTAAAATATTGTACAATCTTCAAAATAATGTAACACAATTACCAATAAGCGGAAACATCAAAATACCCTGCTTTTATTTCTCACTAATTCATGCAACATATTCGCGAACACATTTAATATCAATAGCAAGAAAACTAAATTAGAACGCGATTTCATTGATAAGCGATTTGACATTTCGTGAAAAATGCAAAATTCTGTATCGGCGTGAATATAAAATTGTAACACGAATCATTACTTAACACGTGCACAAAACATTGGAGGACCAACGTTCGACCAAGGTGGGGGGTGTTACGTCCCCGTAACTAGCGCGATTATCCTTTTTTCGTATGCATTCACAAATCTGAAAATGTTCGTAATTGTATGTCGGTATCGGACAAAGGAGTCTATTTTTTTAATATAGCGTTGAGATCACGTAGACCCAGCATGTTAGAACGGAACCGCTTCAAATGAGACTTTCTTTTAACTTTTATTAGCCATAAATCAGAAGATGGCTCGCGTTGCCTAAGCCGAAAAACTTTTCTTATAACTATCAAGTTATCGCTTTTTGACTTTTCTAAGAATAAAAGAGAAAACGGGTATGCTCTAAACAGCTACCTACTACACCGTATCTTATAACAATAATGTAAAAGCAATAGTTAATGCGTGCGTCCTCCTTGGCATATTTCCAAAACCTGTCCAACACACAAATCCACCATTTTCAATATAGAAGGGGAAAAACTCAAAGCGGGGATAAAACTATGGCCGACCATAAATACGCTGGCGCATACAGAAAATCGGATTAGTGGACTAGAGAAGACTAGAGAATAATAGTGAATCATTGTCGGACTAGAGAATAGTAGGAATCGTAGTAGAGGATCGTGGGGAGATTTTCCGGGCGATGCAGACTAGATCGTCAGCTCTACCACAGGAAGAATTCAAGTTCTTCAGTTAAAGAAGTTCATCTGGCCAAGCAACCGAGATCCACAGAACAAGTCCGTCGTTCACCACACCAGAGGCTCCGAAAAACTCCAGGGAAGAATACAGGACGCCCATTCATTTGGAACAGCTGATCGCCGTTCAAGAAGGGACCATCGAAAAGAAATAAGTAAGTATCTCTTTATTTTATAAATAAACAAATGATCCCACTCTTCTCCTTACCTTTCGTGACATAGCGGGTAGGCCTGCGAAATCACGTGAACCTTTTCCCTTTGCGACATAGCGGGTCTGCCTGCGAAATCGCACTTCCTTCCTTTTCGTGACATAGCGGGTAGGCTTGCGAAATCACGCAAACCTTTTCCCTTTGCGACATAGCGGGTCGGCCTGCGAAATCGCACCCATCCTTTCTTTTGTGGCATAGCGGGTAGGCTTGCGAAACCACAGCGCCTTCTATCCTACCTATTGCGCACAGCCCACCCAGACGAAGTCGCCCCTCTCACGCGACTACTATTCCTGTTATTATCATTTTTTCCCTAAATAACTGATCTTTTTTAATTCTAAACATAAAGACAATATAAATATATATTTAATATTAAAGCTGCATTCTGAGGGAAATACCTTCCTCACATTCGATGTTCCAAAGATTTTTGACAGAGCATTAACTAAATGAACAATACAATTGATTAGTTTTATAATATCTTGTTTTTTCACTTTCGCGTGTTATAACAAAAAAATGAATATCTAAAAAGAAACTTTCAAATATTTTTCAGTCAAACGCCGTCGAGCAGGACAAAAGTTTCAGCTCCCAAACTTTCCAAAAGTCGTTCACCTTATCCTGGAGGAAAATGAGCGACAGACTGCTAAGGAATTTTTCCCCATAATAGAATCTCCCTTATCCCTCTTTGCCCTCATCCAACAACACCACTTTGAACACCTAAAAAAATGTTATCAAACCAGCAATAAATTAATTAATTTCAACCACATAAAATGTTTCCTTATTGTACCCTTATTCCCGACTTTTCTGTGTCATCAGTAGCCCCCACTCACCTAAAGAACCCAGTAATTCTACTGAGTTACACGCCCTTGTTGCAATTCAGTTAATATCTCGTTCAAGATATTTACTGGGTTGTAAAAGTGTTATTCCGTGATTTTAATCCACACTCATCATATGCCGTTTCGGCAAATATTTTCATTCCGTTTCATTCTGTGATTTTAATCAGAAAGAATCCTCTGCCATTCCGACAAATATTTTTATTCTGTTTAATTCCGTGATTTTAATCCGAACAAATCCTAAGGCATTCGGACAAATATTTTCATTCCGTTTCATTCCGTGATTTTAATCTGAACTAATCCCATGTTATTCCGACAAATATTTGTATTCCGTTCCATTCCGTGATTTTATTCCGAACTAATCCTTTACCACTCCTACTAATAATTTAATTCCGTCTCATTCCGTGATTTTAATCCACACTAAACAGATGCCATTCCGACAGAAATTTCATTCCGTGATTTTAATATGAACTAATCCCATGCCATTTCGACAAATATTTTTATTCCGTTTCATTCTGTGATTTTAATCCGAACTAATTCCATGTTATTCCGACAAATATTTTTATTCCGTTTCATTCCGTGATGTTAATCCACACTAATCATATGCCATTCCGATAAATATTTTGATTCTATGATTTTACTCCACACTCATAATATGCTATTTCGACAAATATTTTCATTGCGTATCATTCTGTGATTTTAATCCTACCTTATCCTATTCCATTCCGACAAACATTTTCATTCCGTTTCGTTCCGTGATTTTATACCGAACTAATACTATGCCATTCCGTCAAATATTTTCATTCCATTTCACTCCGTGATTTTAATCTAAACTATTAGCGAGAACTTATCCCATGCTTTTCCCTCAAATATTTTCATTGTGTTTCATTCCGTGATTTCAATCCGAACTTATCCTATGCCATTCCGACAAATATTTTCATTCCGTTTCATTTCGTGATATTAGCGAGGACTTATCCCATGCTATTCCGACAAATATATTCATTATGTTTCATTCCGTGATTTAATCTTCACTAATCGTATGACAATCCGACAAATATTTTCATTCCGTTTGATATCGTGATTTTAATCCGACCTAATCGCATGCCATTCCGACAAATATTTTCATTACGTTTCATTCTGTTGTTTTACGGCAAACTAATCCTATCCTATTCCGACAAATATTTTGATTCCGTTTAATTCCGTGATTTGATCCACACTAATCTTTTGACATTCCGACAAATACTTGCAATCCATTTCATTTCATGATTTAATCCGGACTAATCCTAAGTTATTCGGACAAATATTTTATTCCGTTTCTTTCCGTGATTTAGTCCGAACTAATCCTTTGCCATTCCGATAAATATTTTCATTGCATTTCATTCCATGATTTTAATCGGAACTAATGCTATGCTATTCCGACAAATATTTTCATTCCGTTTGATATCGTCATTTTAATCCGACCTAATCCTATGCTATTCCGACAAATATTTGCAATCCATTTCAGTCTGTGATTATATTCCGAACTAATCTTATGCCACTCCTACTTATAATTTAATTCCGTTTCAGTCCGTGATTTTAATCCACACTCATCATATGCTATTTCGACAAATATTTTCATTGCGTATCATTCTGTGATTTTAATCCGACCTTGTCCTATGCCATTCCGACAAATATTTTCGTTCCGTTTCATTCCGTTATTTTAATCTAAACTAATCCCGTGCAATTCCGACAAATATTTTCATTCCGATTCATTCCGTGATATTAACCGCAACTGATCCCATGCCATTCCGACAAATATTTTCATTACGTTTCTTCCGTGATTTTAATCCGAACTAATCCTATGCCATTCCGACAAATATTTTCCTTCCGTTTCGTTCCGTGATTTTATACCGAACTAATACTATGCCATGCCGACAAATATTTTCATTCCGGTTCACTCCGTGATTTTAATCTATAATTATCCTATGCCATTTCGACAAATATTTTCCTTCCGATTCATTCCTTTATTTTAATCCGAACAAATCCTATGCCATTCCGATAAATATTTTTATTTCGTTTCATTCCGTGATATTAACCGCAACTGATCCCATGCCATTCCGACAAATATTTTCATTACGTTTCTTCCGTGATTTTACTCCAAACTAATCCTATCCCATTCCGACAAATATTTTTATTCCGTTTAATTCCGTGATTTGATCCACACTAATCTTTTGCCATTACTTGCCATACTAATGCTATGCGATTCCGACAAATATTTTCATTCCGTTTGATATCGTGATTTTAATCCGACATAATCCTATGCCATTCCGAGAAATATTTGCAATCCATTTCAGTCTGTGATTATATTCCCAACTAATCTTATGCCACTAGTACTAATAATTTCATTCCATTTCATTCCGTGATTTGATCCACACTAACCATATGCCATTTCGACAAATATTTTTATTCCGTTTCTTCCGCGATTTTAATCCGAACTAATCCTATGCCATTCCGACAAATATTTTCATTCCGTTTCATTTCGTGATATTAGCGAGGACTTATCCCATGCTACTCTGACAAATTTTTTCATTATGTTTCATTCCGTGATTTAATCCTCACTAATGGAATGACATTCCGAAAAATATTTTCTTTCCGTTCCATTCCGTGATATTTTTCCGAACTAATCCTTTGTCACTCCTACTAATAATTGAATTCCGTTTCATTCTGTGATTTTAATCCGACCTAATTCTATGCTCTTCCTACAAATATTTTCATTCCGTTTCATTCCATGATATTAACCGTGTGACGATAATAGTCATGAATCGACCTCCTTCCTAAAGTTATATAAAACTTTGATAACTATGAATGTAATGGCCAGTTGCTGCTATTACGTAGAGCATTCTCTTATAAACAATCCCTATTTCCCATTAAAAATACATTCATTATTTTCTTTATTTATTCCCGTCAATCGCCGGATCGGCAATTGAACGGCATCGGCAATTCCGAGTATTATTGAATATTAATTATTGAATAATATTTATATAGTATTGAATTTTGAGAGATTACAAAATATATTTTCTTTTTGGTGTTTTGAATACAAATCGTTTATCATGTTCAAAAAATTTTTGCATAAATAATTTTTGAATTTCAATTTGCACCGTTTGAAAATAATTAATTACTTATTTAATATATTATTTCGAAATTGTATATCATAAAGATAATCACTTTTCAGAAATTGAAAACAACTTTGAAAGTAAATAGAGTTAATCTCCAGTAAATTAGGTGTGAGCTTTGTAAACAATAACAAAGCCGTAAATTTCGTCAGTAAACAATAGATTTCTTTTCGGCGTATTCCAAGAAATTATCGGGAACGATCTTGTTTACGTTTCTTCCTAACCGATCTCCCTGAATATTGCGATGTGGATTTATGATTGTAATAGTTCTTTTTTTTTTTTAAACAATACAGTTTCTCGGCCGCTTTCAATAATTAGAGATAATACGAGTATTGATGTTTAACGGCAACAATTAAAAACAAGGGGTTATATGTGAAACAAGGAGATGATAAAAATAATAATAATAATAAAAAATTAATTGAAAAGTTTTTTTTTTTTTTTTTTTTTTTTTTTTTTTAAATAGGGGGGGAGGAGGTTATATATTAAAACATAAAAAAGCTAATAATGAATTAAAAGGGGGAATTCTAGCTTGACGTTTCGACCCGTGTTTGGGTCATATTCAGAATAAAATTTTGAATGTTTCGGGTGCCGTATTTATAGGTAGTAGGAGAACAAAATAAACAACGAGAAAGTAAACAGAATACATGAACGGCATTTAAATGAAAATAACAAAAATAAAATTTAAGAAATTCAATTTAATAGCGAATTATAAATATCCGGTAGATAGGATTTTTCAAATCTAATGTTGACAGTGTTTTCTTCTTTTTTAATGAAAAAATTTTCCATATGGCACCTTTTTCTCCAGTTCTTTTCTCTAGCAAGTATCTTGGTGTTATCATAGTCGAAATCATGTCCTGTCTCGTTTCTATGATGCGTTAGACCAGTATGTTGTTCTTTGTTTGATGTTAAAAAGTTTCTTTTGTGTTCTTTAAGTCGCACTTCCAAAGGTCTGTATGTTTGGCCTATGTACGATTTGTTGCAGTGTGCACAAGGTATTTCGTAGATAACATCCCGTTGTTTTTTTGTTGGTAAAATGTCTTTTCCCGGCTTTATTCTAGCGATATTAGTATTGAAGGGGGTGGATAAAATTCTGATATTACTATTTTTGAAAATTCTTGCAATTTTTTCACTTAAACCTTTTATGTACGGACAACTAATTGTTTTAGAGAAATCATTATTCGAATTGTTATTGTTATTATTTTGGTTGAAATTTAATATATTTATTCTCTTATTAATGCATTGGTTTACCATGAGAGGAGGATAGCCGTTTTCATATAAAATTTGTTTAATTAAGTTTAAATTTTTTTCATGGAATTCAGCCGAGGAAAGTTTTAACGCACGGTCAATTAGGCCATAAATCATGCCTGTTTTGTATGATAGAGGGTGTGCTGAACGATAATGAATGTATCTACCAGACCAAGTAGGTTTGTGGAACCAATCTAGTTTGATTCCACCATCGGGCATCACTATAATTTTGACATCTAAGTAATTGATCTCATGTTTTGCTTTCTAATTCGAAAGTAAACTTTAATCTATTATTTATATTATCAAAATTATTGAATTCGTTTGAGATGTTAGTTTCAGAGCCTTCTGGAACACAAGTCAAGATGTCGTCAGCGTATCGGTAGAAAAAAGGTGGTTTTGAAATCTAATTTGTTTAAGATTTTTTCAGTGGCATGCTCGAGTACGAGGTTTGCGAGAAACCGGGGATAGCGGCGATCCCATGGGCATACCAAAAGTTTGTTTATAAACAGAACTTCCAAATTTAAAATACGTAGAATCCAAACAAATCAATATTGCCATAATAAAATCATTTTGATCTAATTTGGTAAAATTTTTAATTTTGTTCCATTTATTCTGAATACTTTCGATAATTAGAGAGTTTGGAGATGTTTGTAAACATTGAGACAACATCAAAAGAAATCAATTTGTATTTCTTTGGTATTTTTTACACCTTTGATCTGTTCGACGAAGGACCAAGTATCTTTTATATTTGATTTTTTATCTAGAACGTTATGCACGATATTGGATAAAAATTTGGCTAGTTTGTACGCCGGACCATCTATGGTGGAGACAATGACACGTAATGGGTTTTCCGTCTTTGTGTATCTTCGGAAGTCCGTATGCTCTAGGTGTGGTGACATTACGTACAGTTAATGATTTGAGAGTTTTATCATCGATTAACTTTCTACTATTCCAAATTTTTAACATTTCGTTGATTTCTTTGGTGATGGTGGCCGTGTATTCAAACTTCGATCTTTCATACGTGGTCGAATCAGATAGAATTTCGTTCATTTTTAGATTATAATCGGATTTGCTCATAGCAACAGTTACATTTCCCTTATCGGCTCTGGTAAGGAAAATATCCGGATTATCTTTTAAGAAAGAATTTACAGTCTTTTGGTGGTTGTTGGATTTGTTGGTATTTAAAAATTGTGACGAACGAAATTGGTAAATTGCCTGCGTGCATTCTTGCCGAATTCGGTTTTTCTCGTTTTCATCAAAAACATATGAAACTCCCGATTCGATACTAGCAATGATGTTATGCAAGGGCAAGTCTTTTTTGTGACAAATCTCAAATGCAAATTTGTCGCCTAAGGCGATAATATTTTGCACATCGATCGGTATGGTCGTATTGGTTAAGTTCTTAAGCCAAGAATTCTGTGTTACCAAAGAGTTTTCGTTCGTTTCAATGACAGAAAAGTGTTTAGTTAGTCTGTAGAATTTGTTTACAAGTCTATGACGGGTTTTTATAAAAATTTTGTTAAATTGAAGGTTTTCGAAAAAGAAAAAATTATTATAAATGTGCTGCGGTAATTGAGTAACAATTTTATGTAATAACTGATTTCGTGATGTTCTAATGTCATTAATCATGAAGTGTACATCTCTAATCTCTAGATTTAATAGTTTTCTTTTGTAAGCCATACTATGATTATTGAAAGATGCTTTGATATAAAAGTTGTTGAATACAGGTTCTGACTTGCTATTGGTTAAGTGGGGGGGTAATAAACGATTTTGCCTACATCTAATCAGGAATATCCTTCGATTAAGATGTTTTGCAAGAGAGATATTCAGTTTACACCACTGTTTTAAAGTTAATACGACGTCATCTCCTTTAGTTGATCTAATCCAATTAAAGAAATCACGATGACGGTAGTTAACTTGCGTTTCAAAATTAATCATTTTAAACAATACAGTTTCTCGGCCGCTTTTAATAATTAGAGATAATACGAGTATTGATGTTTAACGGCAACAACAATTAAAAAACAAGCGGTTATATGTGAAACAAGGAGATGATAAAAATAATAATAATAATAAAAAATTAATTGAAAAGTTTTTTTTTTTTTTTTTTTTTTTTTTTTTTTTTTTTTTAAATCGGGGGGGGGGGGGAGGTTATATATTAAAACATAAAAAAGCTAATAATGAATTAAAAGGGGGAATTTTAGCTTGACGTTTCGACCCGTGTTTGGGTCATCTTCAGAATAAAATTTTGAATGTTTCGGGTGCCGTATTTATAGGTAGTAGGGATCGCTGCTATCCCCGGTTCTCGCAAACCTCGTACTCGAGCATGCCACTGAAAAAATCTTAAACAAATTAGATTTCAAACCACCTTTTTTCTACCGATACGCTGACGACATCTTGACTTGTGTTCCAGAAGGCTCTGAAACTAACATCTCAAACGAATTCAATAATTTTGATAATATAAATAATAGATTAAAGTTTACTTTCGAATTAGAAAGCAAACATGAGATCAATTACTTAGATGTCAAAATTATAGTGATGCCCGATGGTGGAATCAAACTAGATTGGTTCCACAAACCTACTTGGTCTGGTAGATACATTCATTATCGTTCAGCACACCCTCTATCATACAAAACAGGCATGATTTATGGCCTAATTGACCGTGCGTTAAAACTTTCCTCGGCTGAATTCCATGAAAAAAATTTAAACTTAATTAAACAAATTTTATATGAAAAACGGCTATCCTCCTCTCATGGTAAACCAATGCATTAATAAGAGAATAAATATATTAAATTTCAACCAAAATAATAACAATAACAATTCGAATAATGATTTCTCTTAAAACAATTAGTTGTCCGTACATAAAAGGTTTAAGTGAAAAAATTGCAAGAATTTTCAAAAATAGTAATATCAGAATTTTATCCCCTCCCTTCAATACTAATATCGCTAGAATAAAGCCGGGAAAAGACATTTTACCAACAAAAAAAACAACGGGATGTTATCTACGAAATACCTTGTGCACACTGCAACAAATCGTACATAGGCCAAACATACAGACCTTTGGAAGTGCGACTTAAAGAACACAAAAGAAACTTTTTAACATCAAACAAAGAACAACATACTGGGCTAACGCATCATAGACACGAGACAGGACATGATTTCGACTATGATAACACCAAGATACTTGCTAGAGAAAAGAACTGGAGAAAAAGGTGCCATATGGAAAATTTTTTCATTAAAAAAGAAGAAAACACTGTCAACATTAGATTTGAAAAATCCTATCTACCGGATATTTATAATTCGCTATTAAATTAATTTCTTAAATTTTATTTTGTTATTTTCATTTAAATGCCGTTCATGTATTCTGTTTACTTTCTCGTTGTTTATTTTGTTCCCCTACTACCTATAAATACGGCACCCGAAACATTCAAAATTTTATTCTGAAGATGACCCAAACACGGGTCGAAACGTCAAGCTAAAATTCCCCCTTTTAATTCATTATTAGCTTTTTTATGTTTTAATATATAAACCTCCCCCCCCCCCCCTATTTTAAAAAAAAAAAAAAAAAAAAAAAAAAAAAAAAAAAAACTTTTCAATTAATTTTTTATTATTATTATTATTTTTATCATCTCCTTGTTTCACATATAACCCCTTGTTTTTAATTGTTGCCGTTAAACATCAATACTCGTATTATCTCTAATTGTAATAGTTCGTTGCATGAATAATACGAATGTATACTTGTGTTTATCTTTTCAGCATTTATTATTCTCTCCTTGGTCTCCCCCCCGTATCCCCTTACGGACCAATAATTACGTTGGCCTAAGTAAGTGTTGACGTCCCTGGAATAATTAATACTTGAAAATACCGGGAAATAAATTACGTACTTTTCCAGTTATTTTTCAATACTCGCTTATAAAACTTAGTAAATTGAAACTTAAAATATTAATTCCCTAATTAGAGTCGGGTACGGAATTTAGAATTCTTTTTATCAAAATAAACATCCTTTTCAATTCCGATCTAGTTTTCCAGCTTCAATTTAATTTTAGGAAACTTCAGAAAAATTTTTAATTTGTCTCACAATAGTGAGGAACGAAGTTTAAATTTGATTAATTTTGAGATTGTGACCCGTTTTTTGATTTAGTAGCAAATCTCCCGGAAGAGTTAAGTTAGTTTGGCATATTCAATTTGAATCGTTTTAACGACTTTCGCGATTTCAGGTACAGGATTTCCCCCCTCCCCTTGCAGCAAACCATAAAGAGACACGCAGCTGCTGAAATTGAGTCGAAATAAATTTCGATTGATGTATTATGTAGTAAGATAATTAATATAATTAATTATATATATATATTATATATATATATAAACACGTAATGTGGTCATTTCGCGGACCCGATTTTTTTATATATAACTCGTCTATGTATTGGTCATTTTGCGGACTTCGGGAAAAATTAAATTTGGTCTATTTGGATCTTATCAAGCTTAACTAGGCTGCGTGCGCTGGGGGGCTCTGCCCCCCAGACCCCCCGCTAAAAAACTATCCTAACCCAACCCTACCAAACCTCGCCTAGACCTAGTTGTGCCTAAAGTTTGGTGCGAAATTATGTTCCCTATAGCAAAAACATAGGGTCCGCATAATGCCCATCATGTATAAAAAAAAAGTCCTCGAAATGACCAGAAAAAATACTTTCTTTTCGCGGACGGTCCGCGAAATGACAAAAAGTCCGCAAAAATGACCGATCTGTTTAAAAAAAAGTCCGCAAAATTACCACAAAACATATATATATGTACCAGTATTGTATGTACCAGTGCAGCAACCCGAAGAATTTTCTAGAACACCCGTCCTATCGCGATGCGCGATCCCCTACCCTTCGCGGTTTGGATTATTGCAACCGTTGTCGAGGTGTCGGCTGTGACAGATAACTGACGCGGGCCTCTGTAAATAAAAAGTTTCGGCATCTGGGGAAACCCCCCCTTCTTTTTTTTTATTTTTGTTGTTGTTGCTTTTGCTCTTATTCGCCTATTTTGAGAGCTCTTGGCTATCGGTCCGTGGAGGCCTGAATTATATTTTCTTACCTTTAAAATTTTTTTTTTTTTTTTTTTTGGTTTTGTTTTGGTAACGTGAGTAACGCATTCCCTTAGCGCCAGATATCCGGTTTTGAACCCATATCAGCGAAGTCGAGTTTTCTTTTTTTTGCATAAGTTGGACCGCAGGTCGTTCGATTTACGAATCCTGCAGCTCGACATAGAATCTCGAACTGCGCGTTGACCTTGAGGAGCGTCCGAACTTTTTCTTCCTTTTTTTCTTCTTTTTATCGTTCGTTTCGGGACAATGGATACATTCCTATCCACTCCCACTAGTCCCCTGGCAACGGTGGTAACGCCCACCACTACCTCGGGACACCCGTCTATTACCACGACACCCGTGGCATTCTCGGCTACCGCGACTAACGTCACCCCCTCCCGCGCGGCGGGGCGACAAATCGCCAGCCTTGCCCAAATCTCGAAAATACGGGCGGAGATCGACCGAATCGTCGACCTACGCGACCTTATCGGTAGATGCGATAAGGCCGAGCTCCTGATCTCCGGATCAGTGGAGTTAATCCGGGATCGGCTGGTGCGGTGCACCATTTTGCGGCGATTCCCGGATACCCCGGTCGAGTGGAACGCCAGTGCGGATGGGCGCGGTTACCAACCCTCCTATACGTTGTCCGAAGCTGTAGATTGCCCCATAACAGGGACCGTTTTTGGCGATTCAATGAATGCTACCTACCCGGGTCACGCGGAACCTCAGCCGACGTCTCGCCTAGGAGCTTTCGCGTTCGCCACCCACGGATTACCGTCGGACCGATCGCGCGCCTACTATCGGGACCCGATCTCGTTCGGAGAGGAGGAGAGTTTTCGGTTTCCGCTGGCGGACACCTCCACGCACCCAGCCGGTCGAATTGATCACGCGCCCGTAGTCCCCCCTCGCGACGACCGCCGCGAAGACGACCCTCAACCAGAGGGTCGTGCCGTGAACGACTATAACCCGTCGAATCTGCTAATCAGGAATAACCCTGCACAAGGTGAGTCACGTGACCCGACCCAGTCGGCCCCTGAGTCTTTCCGACCGAGTGCTGTCTCGTGTGGAACACAGAAAGTACCGCAGCCCTCACGGGCGGGTATTTTCGGTTCCCCATCTCGTGATAATTTCGACTCGCGTCAGGTGGACCCCTTTTGTCCAATGGCAACGCGCCAACCCCCACCTTGTCGCTCAACCGCGGGTTCGTCGAGCGTGTACTTCCCGGCAGATCTCACTTACGATTTATCGCCCCACCAATCTCGTTATAATAGCACTCGGGTCGGCCACCGCCACTCCTCTCATCGCGTCGATGGCAATGCGTCACAGGCAGGAGGGTCATTCAACCCCAGCTTGTCAATGTCCAGCGTTCATTGGCACAAAACCGCGATCGAACACTGGAGGACGCATGGGCCACGCTATTCAGGGGAGGAGGGGGAAGATGCCGAGGAATTCCTCGTCAAATTAGGTGAATATGTCACCAGTCGGGACTTGACAGAGGAAGACCTCCTGCGGGTACCGGGTGGAAAAAGCCAGTTGGAGCCCCTTCTCCGGGTTCGTGCGATATTTTCGCGATGCTTTTGGCCAACGCCACCTGGAGGCCAGCATCAAAAGGGAGATAACTCTGCGCACCCAAGGGCCCGAGGAGACCATTCGGGAATATTTAGTTTCCCTACGCAGTCTCTTTAATTTACTTACGTTCCCCCGGCTCTAGAGGAACAGTTAGTTAGACATCGCGGTACAGAATCTGCGCTCCGGTCTCGCACGAAAAATCGAGCGTGACTCCGTGTACGATTTTTCCGACCTATTAAGAATTGGTCGACAAGTGGAAGGGGCTGCAAATTAGGAGAGGGTATATCGGCCCCCTCCCGCGGCTAATCAATCGGCCTTCCCCGCTTTTGCGTATACGACAAAGACGAAGCGGGGGAAGGAAAAGCTGCCCCCCACTCGCTAACGGACACCAGTATTCCGTTAATAGCTCAAGCAGTAGATGAGTGCGCTGGCTTGGTTCCTCCCTCCAAAGAAGTCGCTCCGCGGCTAAGGAGGCTGCTTAACCGCTATTATCCCGCGAATAGGACCCCTACTATCGGTGTAACGTGCCTCACGCAGCACACCATTGACGTACAGGGCCATCCCCTAGGGTCCATATTAAAGATTTGAAACCGTATCACGCCCCCGAGGAGGGGAGTAATTCTACAAACGACCGGACCGTGTCGACTAATACGCACGAAAACCTTCCTAGCCCTCGGTCGAAACCAGCTATTCAGAATCCGGTGAGTGCCGACGCGGTGCCGCGTCGTCGCGGTCGACCTCCGAAACTAGCCAGAGAAATGCCCCCCAGTCCGAACAAAATACCACGTGCGACATACCGCAGTGAGGCCGACCTCACGGCAAGGCCGCCGAAGACAGTCGAACCGACATTCACTCGCAGGCGCCCCGGTCGTCCGCGCAGAGTGTCGACCAGGTGCGCGCCTCCCCCACCCACACTATTATTGAAACGACGTTATGGTCTACGATCCCGTAGAACCTAACTGCTGCACTGGTACCCCGATGTTTTGCAAAGTGCCCCCGAATATAATGAACTGGTTTAGGTAGCGTTAATTCACAATTGCGATAAACATTGCGATAAACATTGCGATATACATTTCGATTTTTCGTATTTACGTTTTTGTTTGAATTATTTTCAATTGCTTGCTTTATTTCGCGTTTACCTCCCACATCTGCCGTCTCTCGCTCCGCGAAGCGATGATGACGCGATGATTACCACTCTATTCTTCAACACGATTGTGTATGGTTGCTCCTTGCGTTTGAGTTGTCCCTTCGGTACAGAAATCCATATACGTGTGAGCACGGATGCATAAATGTAGAATCGACCTTAAGCTCCTAGAGTTGAGCATTTATCACATGTAAGTCGCTTAATTCGGTCGTAAGGAACGTAACCGCGTTTTTCAGTTTTCATTTGCGATTTGTGTCAGTCCATCGCGTTCAAATATTAATAATAGATCAGTTTTTTGTTGTTACGACATGTCGTCGGCAATCACGTTCCGATTGCTTCTGATTTTATTGCTGTGTTTCGAGTTGCAACTTTTACGCGCAATTAGCCCATCTAATAAAAATCCCCGACTATGGTACGTTACGATTTGATACACAAATTCTATAATTTTTTTTTGTGTCGTGGCTCAGTTCCCGACAATACCGAGTGAGTTCCTGTTGCGTGCCCCAGTGGCCGCAAATAATGTAAGAAGAGCTAGTTCAGTTGCGCTAAATCATATGGTTGAGTTTGATTTTGTGGAATCGCAACCGTCTCGTAAAAATTTTCTTTTGTGGATTAGCATTTACTCACACTAAGTATGCGAGTAACTTTGATTCGCGTAAACTCGCGGTTCTGTTTAATAATTTGAATGTCGCTAAGTCATGACTAGTAGTTAGTTTATGCGGGACCTACGCTTACTCGCGTAGGGAGCGAATTTGGAGTTTGGCTCACGCCTAATCGCGCAAATTCTTATTTAATATTTGTGTCTTTGCGATACGTCTTTAAAAGGCATCGTCCCATGGCGTTTATGTTGGGCCATCAGCAGCTCTAACGAACGGACTTTCATTAGATTTATTCAATGTCCGATAGTGCTGAGATACGCTCATATTGGTGGTAGTCGTGCATTGCGTCGAAAACCGGCTTGGAATTCGCGTAGTTTGAGTATGCACTCGGTTTGCTTGAGTTTGTATCACGTCTAGTCACGCCACCCATGCGTTATCTTCATATTGCACTAAATCGCGCATTTAGATAACCTACGTTGGTTTTTACGCTAAACAGCGCGATTTTATCAGCCCCATGGGTACGTTTCGGACGACGCACGCAGTTGATAACTTCAAGCTTAATACGCGCTGATTCGCGCATGCAATGTGCTAAGCCACGTTTTCGAGTAATTAAATTTCTACGCCGCTATAAACCGCGATCTTGTCGAGTCAATTTGGTATCAGTCGCGATAAGAATACAGTAGAGGTATTTGCTGTCCCTTCGGGTTTTGTTGGCCCCGAAAATATCGTGCCATTGCATACTATGCTATTGCAGATGCGCTTCGCAGTTACGGAATCTGTCTAGCGTAACACGATATGCCCCCCCCCCCACAAGTCTATCGTATGGTCGCCTAATGTGAGTCGGAACCTCGATAGCCCGACGTGACATCATCGCCTATGAATCTACGAGTATAGAGTTTGCCCGGACATACTTTCAGATATGGCTGATGTTTTAATTTCAGGTAGGCCTCCTAAGGCTATCCTCATTGCTTCATGCTCATAAAATAGCCACTAGTGCTGTGAAGTAGTGCACCGTGCAGATTCGGTACTGTAGTGGAGGTCGTTGGGTGGTACATGGCGGAACTTAGTATAATAGGAAATCAAGCGAGTTGACATTTCCTCGCCGCTGTCCCGTGGCATTAAGTTGGCCCCACGGCGAAAATAGCCGCTCTACCCCATCGTGAGCATGTATCGACTGCATCACAATATATCATCTCGAATCCTTTGTTGTCGTTGCGTATTGTGCTGTCCCTCTTTTCTTTTGTCACGCGGATTCCTCTTCATTCCATCCTTCTCTCCATCCCCACGACGTCGTAGCTGGTATGATGATTGTAAAGGTATGGAACTGGAAGAGGCGAATCCCAATCGTGCGATAGAAATTTAGGCCTAGTTATAAGTCACTGTATCAGCCAGATGGCGATTTTGCTATCCCGGGTGAACAGGGAAGCAATCCGTAGAACCTGTCACTTTTTTTATGTATCGCCTAGTTGCGATTTTTTTTTATTTTTCTTGTATTTTGCGACAACTTTACGTTTATTTTGCGACAACCTTGCGTTTATTTTGCGACAACCGTGCGTTTATTTTGCGACAATTTTGCGTTTATTTTGCGACAACTTTGCGTTTATTTTGCGATAATTTTCGTTTATTTTGCGACAACCTTGCGTATTTTGCGACAACCTTGCGTTTATCTTGCGACAATTTTGCATAGATTTTGCGATAATTTTGTATTAATTTTGCGTTGCTGCATACAAGCAGCCATAGATAGCTACTTAAATGTATAGGCCTAGTGGCATTCTTTTTCCCAGGGACGAAGGAAACGTCTCCTGTTGATTTTGTACAGTGTTCTAGATATAAGAATAATGGACATTGCAGTGACTTTTGCGTGTGTTAGTCAAATAATATGACAGTTCGTACCAAGGTGTACTCCAGTCAGGCCCGGGAGTTTGTGACGATAATAGTCACGAATCGACCCCCTGCCTATATTTATATAAAACTTTGATAACTATAAATGTAACGGCCAGTTGCTGCCATTACGTAGAGCATTCTCTTATAAACAATCCCTATTTCCCATTAAAAATACCCTCATTATTTTCTTTATTTATTCCCGTCAATCGCCGGATCGGCAATTGAACGGCATCGTTTATTTTTCTCGTAAGAAGCGTCCGAGAGCGCACGAATGTTTCCATCGCACTCTCGACGCACGAGTTCTCGTTCCACCAGCTCCGCTAGCCGTTCCGAAGGCCGAACGAGCGCCTTGTCGCTCGCCGCCGCCACGGCACGCGCGGGCCCATCTCCATTTATCCCTTTATGGCCGGGCGTTCGCCCGAGGTAAACTCCAGCACGTTGCGCCGTCCCTGCGCAATGTTGCCATCTCCACCCCCCCCCTTTTTGTTTTTTAGAGAACTGCGTACACCAATGCACGTACGGCGACTTTCGTTGTCTCCACCTCTCCTACTCCTTGCCACCAATGTATCGGCAAGCTCCAGACCCCAGGAGTACTTTTTAGTACTCCTGCAGTATCAGCTACCGCCGCTCGTCACTTTATGTCCCCTGCAAAGAAGACGCATACCTAGACCATCTATCTCTACAACGCGAGATCGGGTATCCCCTCTCGTCATTGCCCTGGAGCATCTCTATATCGTCGTCTCTCTCAAACCACCTGGTTCATGTATGTCGTCCCTTCTCAGCGTCGAATTACGACGATTTCCCCCTCATGCCCCTCTAAATCTTACAAGCCTACTTTTCTCATTCCAATTTGCCGTCCTTTTCCTTGTTTCCCCCACCCCCTATAACTCTGTCTCTCTCTCATTACCCACAATGCTCTGCGTGATAAGTGGCGCTGGTGTCCCGCTGCGTACACCGCGAATCACGGTGCGTGCCACGGGACACTCGACTAGCGTCAGTACAAGCGATCGGTACACTCGTCTTGCGACCGTCTTACGGAAGACAACTTGATTAGCGTCCGCGAGAGCCATCGCGTTGTCTTTGCTCGAGTGAATATATTTGTGTCTTCGAGATTTTGCGTGTGATCGGTTATTAGATACTGCGGCAATTGTGCGGTGTGAATTGTCTGGACTATGACGAGTGTGAGTCCCACCAAAGTTGGGCCATCAAAACGACCGAGAGTTGTGCTGCGGACCGCCCCGACGACTTCACCCGCACCAGTCACTTAGGGAGTTGGCGTTTTCCTTGGCTCCTGCCCGAACTTAGCGATAACCGTGAGTACCCTCCCCCATTTTAAGACTATCCTATAATATTAAATCCCTGACTTACGCGATAATAGCAAAATTAACAATTATAAGAATACTTAACTCCGCTAATAACTTCAAAGTTGTATACGCGAATCGCTAATGTCAATACTGTTTCAAAATCAGATCCAAATGAAGTTCACGAGCCAGAACCTATCATTTTTTTGCTTCACTCGAATTTCAATGTGGTAAAGGAAAATTCTTATTAGACACCGCTTTAGCAATAAATATAGTAGAACTAGGAGCATTAAAATCACCACATAATATAGATCCAAGTAATACTAGAGAAATCACTGGAGTAACATTGCATTCTATAATCACTTTTGGCGTAATTTATCTAAAATTCGGTGACAATCTTTTTAAGGTCCATGTTATCCCCAACACTCTTCCGATTAATGCCGTAGGAATTTTAGGACGATAATTTATGTATGCCAAAAAAGCGGAAATGTGATTTTATTACCGCACTCTCACAAGTATAAATCGACCAACCCAAACTATACCAATTCAATTGCAAAATACCGAGAAATTCCCGAATATACGTTCGTTAATTACTGAACCAGTAATACCTACCCCAGAAACAGAAAAATTTTAATTATTTTCTGAATTACCTCAAATTGATTTAAGGACATTCTGAAGTAGAGAGTAACATAAACCTGAAAACACATATTGTATCCTATATACTATTCTATATATATTCTATATATATCTATATACTGCAAAATCCAAAAATTGAAGAAATTAGACAAGTTTGAAATAAAACGATAAATTTTAATAGTTTTTTTTTTGTCTTATCTGCCCTTCAAAATGCACTTAAACCCTATTTTTTATACCGATTAGAGGTACATGTTGAAGATAATTTAATAACAAACAATAATCACTTTGGATTTTAAAATTTGGTTATTATTTTTTGAGCTAGATGTTACCCAAACCAGACAAAAAGTCGATTCGAGAAAAACGCGTTTGAAAAAAAAGTCACGAAATAGTAAACGTATATGGCTTTTAATGTATTATATAAATTTCTTACCTATGAGTCATCGATTCGTGCGCCATATAAGAGGCCTTCTTCTTCTCCGTACGCGATATTGGTAGCCATTAATTCTTTTCTTCGCGCTTTTCTCGCTTCTTTGGTCGGGAGGTTGCTGCGTCGATTTTGACGTTTCACGCATTGCTCGTCCATTTGTTTACCGAAGTTGAAACTTTGTGAGCCAACAGCAATATTTAATTCATTCATTATCCTCAAAATGGATGAATTTTCTTCATTGAAC
>CM059584.1:75820000-75830000 GCA_030407085.1 Trichopria drosophilae
TAATAAAATAGTATATTGTGATAGTAGCACCCCAAAGGGAACATAATCCTATTACGTCCATAAACGTTGTTCATGGGTAGCGCTAAAAATAGGAATTCTATGACAGCTCTACGAAGTAAACTCTAAGAATCGTATTTTAATATGCCACCTGTAGACGTCTCATCTCTTCAGTAATATAATAATCATAGTTGCCGTGAACTAATATAAATGTAGGAAAGTATAGTTCCAGGACCATATACAGTAGTTCTTCCCTTATTCTAATTTCCCTTATTCTAATTTTTTCTCTTCTCCTATTCTAATATTTCCCCTCACGCGTTCACCCCACTGACGTGTGTTGACGTGTGGATTTTCTAAGTAAAAATAACGGCGACTATCCACTTTTCCGCGCGGTCATTGATCACTAATCCGAACGCCGTAATCGCGTCGATGCCTAATATAGAATCAACGCATAAATCATGCATCTCATTCAACCCTAATAGCTGCTTCTCCACCCTAACCCGACCGTATCATTACCGAATCCGTCATCCCGACCATCTGTCCGTCCGCGAGGGCGATGCGAAATAACATATGTGAAACCTGGGTGTTTGATAACACACCCGATCGCTCGATAGCTCCCTTGTATCGGGACCCAATAAATGATCGCGATGACCCAGTATCGACCAATGCTCGCACGATTACTCCGTGCTAGTCTATTTGAAAAAAGGGCCTCGTCTGGGTCATCCTATCCAATACTGAATCACATCGAATTATACATCCCTTTAGGTGAGGCTCCTCTTTATCAGCGAGTTAATCGCATGCCTCTCCTGCCGCTCCCTCTTTAGTTTTACGACCTTTCCGGATCATTCATATCGCGTAGTGTACGCGGCGTATGTACACTATTCATGCCTTTATTATGGTCGATCATACTTGTTTGGAACGACCGATTTCTTTTCGGCGTGACCTCCTTAGTTGACTCTTGCCAACATTCAGATTTTCAATGCTCGAATTTGTTGCAAAAATAGCAACGACCCTTAAATCTTGCTTATATATTCGGGCTAATATCCTCTGAACGTGTCCGACTTTGGGACCTATTACGCACTCGATCATTGGTCGATCGATTCCATCCCCGATCATTACTAAAACGATCGGCACTTTGTTCGCGTGGATACGACTGTTCTCTCTTAGTATCATTTTTGAGGACTCTAGCTAGTTCCTTTCCGAGCAAAGAAACCAGCTGTTCAATCGTCGTACAATCGATTGCCGAACAACTTTCCGGCGACCTTACCCGCCGTTGACCACTATATGCGGTATCTTTTAAAATCGTGGAAGTCGGCGTAATGGTCGCGCGAGCTAAGACGTCAGTCTTAGTCCGCCCGAACTGAACGTCGCGAAGGTCCCGAATTCGAATCCTCGTCCTGCAATTTTCTCTGCTTATGTCCAGTGTGGAATAACCGGGGAACCTTGCTGTGCGAAGGTACGAATTTGGGACCGCTGCCGACCCCCGTCGGCAATTATCGGTACCGTCGGCGTTTTATCCGCGGTCGGTACGTCGTGGGTCTTATCTCGGATAAAGATGGGATAAGCCCCGCGTCGTACTCGCCATGGCACAGACCACCGAATCTGCTGGTGGCACCGATATTGGGGTAGGGGGGACTGGCTCTGGGTGGGTGTTGTGTATGTATCTGATGCCTATAGTTCTGTCACGTACTGTCTGTCTCTGTCCTGTACCTTTCCACCCGAGAGCCGACCCGCAAATAGACATATTCGTCATTAACGCGGGTAAAAATAACCTGTCCTTTGTCCTTGTCCTTGTCCTTAAAATCGTCGAGGTGGGGGTACATACCGATTACTCGCATATGCACTCTCACGAGACTTCGATAGTTCGATGAAGTGCTCGTATGACCCTATTTCTTCTCGTCGATATGTTTTTTCATATCCGGTCGCAAATTACGATATGCGAGATCAATCCGCTCGTTTTCGGGTATTTCCGGTCGCATTTTCTTAAAAATGCCGCGCAAACAAATCAGATGCACGTTTAGGCGCTCATCTGGTCGTTATGTACGCGATTATGCCTCATGACGCAATCTATTTTCAAAATGCGAATCGCCAAATAACGAAGGCAATTCTGCTTCTACTTCCGCCTACGTCGTCCAATTTTGAGAACTGGACTAGTAACCTACCCGAGCTATCCCTCTCAACAGAAGTGGGAAAGCCCGCATCATTTCCTGATCCGAGATGTTAGCATATCTCCTACTTTCCTTCAATCGAGAAAGAAAACTCTCAATATCGCGCGGATCGTCCGGCCCTTCGTATTTTAAGTCCCAACGTTCGATAATTCGCACAATATCACGGAATCTATTATCGGGTACTCGTGGCTCTCTGATCGGCGCACGTTCTCTAATTCTTCGTGGAACCGCGCCTCTTGCGATCCATTCAATAGGCGATGCAGAGCGTTCCGTCCGAAACTCTCTTATCGGATCACTCTACCTCAGCTCGTCCGCAAACGGTGCAATATTACTTCCGCGATCTGCCCGCACGGTGCGGCTTCAATACCTTTGGAAAATGGTTGAGTTCATCCGGTCAACCAAATATTCTCACCTCCGATGATACTTCTATCGGTTCTTTCTATAGTTCAGTGGCTATCTGTTCGGGCTCTATATCCATAACATCGGAATCGTGTTCTAATTCCATTCCAATTCATTCGTTGATGTTCCGCACGAATGGTTTGCAAACATCCGAAAACGGCGGACCCTTCGTCTAGTTGGATCAGTCGACTATTATCTGTCGAAGGATCCCATGACGCCTCTTCGCTAATTGCTCGACGAAATACCCGATGCAACCGTTCCCGTCTAACATATACAGTTAAAAATCCGTCGCTTCTTCGGAACCACCCGTGGAGCAGACGTGCTCTTTTCGCGATTTCTGCGGACTCTCATACATGCGTACACTCACGTACACTAACACGCTATTTGCCGTGTTGCGAAGGATACAATAATTGTTATAATAATTGTTTTAGATTTTACAGTTTCGATATCACATTCAGAATCAGATATCTGGAAACTCTTATGTTAGTAGATTTTGTATCGTTCGATTCCCATTGTTCATTACTTTACCAACTGTTGTTCCGCCATTTTTGAATCTGATATTTTTTATATCAGATTCGTAATCATCGACCTTGTAGTCTTCAAATTACTGTGTTTATAAAATTAATCGCCATAAACATTTGCAATCCGGAACCCCGTAAACCAAAATTCACCATAAATGCCAAAATACCTAACGTTTTTCTGACTTTTACGATATTACGTTTTTCTTCGTATTAATTTAGATTATGTTATCTCGTTTATTTTTATGTCATTCTAGGATAAATTAACTTTCATTTCATAAGCGTTAATTCATCGCATAGCGGTGTACGCTTTATAGAAAGTTACGCTCTTATCTAGAGAACAATTTTGAAAATCGAAAAAACATAAGATGTGTCTGTTTGTATTTTGTCTTTACAAATCCGAAGTCATCGCTGATAAATTTACAAGTTTGTGTAATTTCAATATTTTCTAGGGACTTACAATTTTTGTCGATAAAGAAGAAATAGGGTACGTCTAGGACAAAGGACAAAGGACAGGTTATTTTCCCCCGCGTTAATGACGATTTGTCTATTTGCGGGTCGGCTCTCGGGTGGAGAGGTACAGGACAGAGACAGACAGTACAATGACAGAACTAGGCATATACAACACAACACCCACCCAGAGCCAGTCCCCCCTACCCCAATATCGGTACCACCAGCAGATTCGGCGGTCTGTGCCTTAGCGAGTACGACGCGGGGCTTATCCCCTCTTTATCCGAGATAAGACCCACGACGCACCGACCGCGGATAAGACGCTGACGGTTCCGATAACTGCCGACGGGGGTCGGCAGCGGTCCCAAATTCGTACCTTCGCCCCGCAAAGTTCCCGGGTTATTCCACACTGGACATAAGCAGAGAAAATTGCAGGACGGGGATTCGAACTCGGGCCCTTCGCCACGTTCAGTTCGGGCGGACTAAGACTGATGCCTTAGCCCGCACGACCATCACGCCGTCTACTAGGGTACGTCTAAATCTCCTAAGTTTTTCGTCTCGGCCAGTATTGCAGATACTCTAGAGTAGGGGCGCTAAATTATTGTTCTTAAATAAAGCATTATGAGTTCCCATGATACAATAAAGAGGGGTATAACATGTGCACCAGATGAATTATAGTAAATTTCATTGCATTTAATGAAGCATCTAATGTAATTCAAGCGGACAAGACGAACGCTAGACATTACCTTGCTTTTATGAATATGTTGATGTTGATATTCACTATCAAACTCTGGTTCGCTGAAATAACTCTGATCTTCCAATTGTGCAGATACTCCAAAATCATTGCTCATTACCACAGAACTGCCATCCAAGCTTTCAAATAATCGTAATACACTTCGATCCCTGATGTCTCGGAGATGCGATCTGAAAAACGTTAGGTCGTTAAATAATCATTGCGTGCTTATGAAAATATGGCAATTTCATAACAATTACCTCAGATCTTCTAATTCATAGAACATGTCTTTACTACTATCGTGAATGTAAACTTTTACGTAGGGACTATCTAAATATTCCATGGATAGTTGCTTCGGAAAACTTCTGACGAAAAGTGCTTTAACCGTATCAATACTTGTTATTTCATTCGGAAGCAGTGCCCGTTTGGTTTCACTTCTATATTGCAAAAATACTAATCCTAGAAAAATATTAATTACACAAAATCAAGTGTTTGATAATGCATCTACCATAGCTAAACATATAAATCAATATAAATATAGCAATGTAAATGTCCAGTTTTTTAGATATAAATAATTAGAAATATTACAAGTTACAAGTATTTTGTATTTCAAATAATCTTTACACAAAAATCTTAATGGATTCCACCACTTTAGTTTCTTAAATCTATTAAATTTTTACTGTATCAGGCGGTATAACAATTTTTCGATTTCGTTTTCAAGCAGCAGATCGCTGTTTATAAGACGAGCCACGTGGTTTGTTTACGTTTCGAAAATATTGTTAATCTGGAGGAAATCGACTCATGATCGCTGCTGTACTTGGTGGTGGTTTCTGCAGTCCTACATTTCATACACAAATATGAAGTATGACACCATCTTCTTATGTCGATCTGCAGCTCTCGGAAAATTTGACAATTAATAATATGGCAACTACTGAGCGAAAAGGCGCTCCCGCCCCTTAAATGATAAATTTAAAAAAAAATTATGTTTCCATTTTCATATGGGTTATGTTTTATATATTCATACGCTCGCAAAAATTTAGAATAAAGGATAAAGGATGGCTATTTCCCCATACTTTGATGACATTTTTAGTTCATTCTTGGATCAGTGCTCGTGTGGATAAGGTCGATTTCAATGGCAAATATCAATTGCAACGGGTATAATGGATTCCCGGACAAAAGGTCCACGTCTAAAAGTAAACACAAAAAAGTCCACGATATCGGAACATCCACATGGAAAAAGTTTAGGAAATAGATTGTATCCCAGAAAATAATCAAGTAATAGTCAAGTCAATAAAAAGATTCAAAAATATCAACATATCTGAAATTAAAAAAAAATAGACAATACTTGAAAATATGCGAACATCTGTCTTAAAAAATCTGTAAAATTACAAACATTATTATTTACATACAAGCTGTATTTGTCTAGTTTTTTTTGTGAGTGGCCTTTTGAAAAATTCAAAATAGTGGCTCCAATTCAGCACTGCAATACACCAAACACTTGAAAATGAGCGTAAAAAACAGTCATACAGTTTTTTTGTGACGTCCAAATAAATATATACCGTTTTCTGATTTAATTCTTTGTTTTTGGCGGTGCTGATTATGAATCTTGCATCAGAATTTTGAAATTCAATATAGCGGATGAATTTTTAAAAATTGTTTGGATTTTCTTAGAACTTGCTACTCGGGGGTTTCAGAGGTCGTAGATTACGAACATGAAGTCTAATTTAACAAATTCAAAATGGTGAATCCAATGTGGCAGATAGATTTTTAAAGAGTGATTGGATTCGATTGAAACTTGTTACTCGAGAGTTTTGAGGTCGTAGATTATGAATCTGTAGTTAGATTTTTAAAATTTAACATGTCGGATCACGTATGGCGGGTGAGAAATCTAGATTGAACTTTTATAATACCAACAATGCGATCATATTCTCAGTCAAATTTTGGATACAAATGCCCTTTTGCGTTTTTCTGATTCAACGCATGACTGTGAAAATAAAAACTTATGAGCATTAATCTGTTTGTTAAGCGTAGAAAAGCTGAGGTTCAAACGTCGTATCCAAGCGTGTATTTAAGTTGTTTTATTGAAAAAATTCATTAACATTGATATCGCCTCTTTTTCAATTTGCATAAATTACTGACTTCATTAGAGTAATTCGTATCACGATAAAGATTGGCGATTTTGCAGTAGTCTTAGAAAAGTCATAATTTTCGAACATCTTCCTCATCTGCAATTAAAAGTGCATTTTTTTGCAATTACTGGAAGGGATGATTTTTTAAATGTTTTCGATAGTGCGGCACGGAATCAGTTCAGGTTTTGGTGTTAGATTGTACTAAAATAAATACTATATTATGATGCAAGGGAGGAAAGTGCGCGATTTGACCGAGAACGAGGTTTGCTGCCCGAGTGAAGCAAGTGCAGCCCAGTCTCGAGGTGAGAATCCGCCCACTTTTCCAGCGTAGCATACACTATATTTTTCCCGATTTAACTAGAATAATCACCTTTGCAACTGTGCAATAATACAAACCATAGTTGCATAGAGATAATACGGATTGATGGCTCAGGCCAAAAGGCTATGATATTGTCACATTCTTCGCTATTGATCAGATTCTTCGCTTCAAATACACAAGCTGGTCGTAAGTTGGTCATAAGGGATTGTAAGCCAGTGGGAAAGTGGTCGTAAGTCGGTTGTAAGGTGGTCGTAAGTTGATGGTACGAAATTCACCTATGATTTGAAGAAATCTGTTGATTTTGGTTATTTTGCTTTTTTTCTTTTTTGTCATATTTAAGGACGCTTTCTAAGCATTCTCAAATTTAATTCGGAATTTTAACACCAGAACTGGATTTTTAAAAATTGACACAATATTCACTTACACTAATACCATATAGTAATACGGTTCGTAAATATAATATCTATTATTCATCCGCTTACGTCACGATGTCATAATGACATCTATCTACTGCGCGAGAATAGACGATTTCGAGGCAGACAGCGGAAATAGAGCTGGAAAGCACCAAGACCCGGAAGAGCACTCGGAACAGAAAGGAGCTAAAGTTAAACGAGAGCTACGAGAAATTCTGCACTATCACGGAAGAGGGCTGGTGAGCGGAAGTTATCCCCAGAGTAAAGGTCATTTCGGGTAACATCTGAGAAACCCCGTGGACGCGCGATATCGTACTACCATGTAAAGAGGACATAACATCTGTAGACAAACAAGTAGGTAGGGCCATCAACATCTTCGGTGGAAGACAAGAACTGCTAATGCAGGGAAGCATGATGGGGAAAGTGGCTAGGATGCAGCAGAGCATGGGCTTTCTCCGACGGAAAAGCCGACGGAAGCTTAGTCCAGGCAAATCTTCTACGCCATACTCAACGCCAAACCACCAGGCAGTGAATGGTACGACATGGAACTGTTTAACTCCTTGGTCGCCCTTAAGAAAAGCACAGAGACAGGAAACAATAAGACCATCATTGTGCCTGATCTCGACGGGATGACAGGCCTTAAGTACGCACGGATGTTGGAGTACCTGTTCGCATATACGAACGTGCAAGTGGAGTTATGTAAAGCGGAACCGTGCAAGACAGGGGGAATCTTACAAGAACGATCCATCCGAAAAACAACGGATACGGACCTCAAGAAAGACCGTAGAAAGAAGCGGGAAGCAGTTCCTCTGGTAGTCCAGGCGAAAGGGAAAAACTATACTGACGTTCTGAGGCAGGTGAAGCTGGCAGTCCACCCAAAAAGCTTTGGCGTGGATGTAAAAGGAACGAGGAAAACGAAGAAACGTGATCTCCTTGTGATGCTCAAAAACGGTTTGGAAAAGGCCGAGATACTGAAGAAAGCTTTACTCGACAAGTTACCGGACACGGACACGCGCCTCCTCATAAAGAAGAAGGTTCTTTATATAAGGGACTTGGATGGAACCACGACCAACGAAGACATTCAGGGTGCCATCTGCACAGAATTGGATATCTTAGAAGACACTTTCGAAATTAGGGCTCTCAGGCCGACGTTTCGGAATCGACAGAACGAGACAATAGTCCTCAGGGACAAGGAGGCAGACTGGATGAACCAGAAAGGTTCAATAAGGATAGGGGAATGGTCGAACTGTCGGATCGTAGTACGAAAAACGGACGACTATTGCTTCAGATGCTGGGAAACAGGACATGTTCAGGCTCTATGTAAAGGCCCTGATAGAAGAAAACTCTGCATGAGATGCGGGCAAGAGGGACACAGGGTCTCAGTCTGCGAAAATGACCCATCCCATACAGCACAGACGTTGAAAATATATAACGGTTATGTTGCAGGAATGTAAAAATGTCCGACTTCATAACCGTTATATGTCAGGAACGTATTTGGTATGTAACAAAACATTTTGTGCTGTCTGGGATACTACGAACGCTGCCGAAAGAAAGGCCATAGATTCCACGACAACCGAGGTCACTCCGAAATGGTAAACGAGAAGACTGGAGAGGTCATGGACGAAAATTAAGGTTCTCTAGAAAAACGTGGGACGTAGGAAACCAGCCAACAACCTGGCGATAGCAACTGCCAGGGAAGTGGGGGCAGGCCTATTTTTTTTATCCGAGGCAAATAGAAATGCGATTAGGAATCAACCGGGTTGGATCCATGATGACGATCTGTGCGAAGCCATCAAAGTGCTGTACCCAAACCTTCTAGTACTCGATCAAGGGAAAGGCAAAGGGTTTACGTATATAAAAACCCCCTCTTATGATATCTATAGCTGTTATGCGTCACCCAACCAAGTAATTGGCGAACTGAAGGATATCCTCTATGGAGTCACCGAGACGACGAGACAAGTACGAGACCAGGCGATCATCGTTGGGGATTTTAACGCTAAGCCTCCACAGTGGGGCATGTATTTCACGGGCAGGAGAAGCGAGTTGATGGTCGAATGGATTGCTCAATGCGAGCTTTCTGTCAAAAACGAAGGCAGAACACCAACGTACGAACGGGTAGGATACGGCTCTATACTCGACCTTATCTTGGCGACTGCGTGAGTTGCAGGTAGGATCCAAAACTTGAAGGTCAGTGAGAGGGAATCGCTCAGTGACCATAATTATATCCTATTCAACCAGGATCGGCCCACAACCGAACCTCAAGCTGTAAAGATCCACACCGAGATGCTGGCGAAGGCCGTAGAACAAATCGAGGTATCCCCCCATACAACAACTGCCGAAGGGTTCACGAGAACGTTAACCAAGGTGTGCAAGGCGTGCATGCCTAGGAAATGGCCAGTAAAATGGGTAGCGCCCGCTTACAGGTGGAGCTCAGAGATCGTAGATCTTTGAAAGGAATGTATTCAGGCACGAAGAAAATATACGAGGTGCGGAAATAACAACCCGACACAAAGGGGTTTGTCGTGGAAGACGCTCTACGATCGAGGAAAAAGGTTGGGAAACGCCATTATGGCCGTAAAGCGCGACAACTGGAAGTTACTGTGCGATGACGTGAACAGTGATTTAGGGGCAAAGGTTACCAAATAGTAAGGAAAAGGCTAATAGGAAACCCTCCAAAAGCTGGAATGTCCATGAAGTTCATTCAGGAGGTACACCTAATCCCCGAGCACGAAGAGGTACAATTCCAACGACCGAAGCTTCATGGAATTACGCCATACACCATCGATGAGCTCCAGAAGGCGTGTAAAAAAATAAAAAACCACAAGGCACGAGGAACCAACAACATTCCCCTGGAAATTCTAAAGGAAGTGGCAG